>CABHPP010149733.1:0-16392 GCA_902168425.1 Peromyscus attwateri
TGTAGTATTTTGTTTCGAGTCAGGGCTTCCTTTGGTAGCCTAGCCTGCCTTCAAATTTGTACCAGTGCCTCTAGCTTGCCTTAGCCTCCAAAATGCTGGGCTGGCAGCTGTATGTCATCATGATTGCCTTGACAATATCCTTTAATCATCTAATGGTTTACTTAAATCAGAGAGAGCTGATCTCTATTGTTCCTGCCAATGACCTTGACCACAACAGGTACCTGTGTTTGGGAACCCTTGTCTCACCATGGTCCTTGACTCATAAGGACACAACTCAGCATCCAGTCATTACAGACTGCCCTTAAAGATAGTGAGCATTTTGGCATTTTGAAAGTTCTGAAAAAAGCATCAATAATGGTTGTTCTTGTTATATCTTTGAAGTCCTGAGAAGTAATAAGATAAACAAACGTTACAGAGTATAAAATCATTTAGAAGTAAAATTGTTACATTTTCACCCCAATCTGTGTTACTTTGTTGTTACTGTGACCTCTTTCTACCCATTTGTAACCTAGACCATCTCCAAACTCAAAATCCTCCTACCTCAATCTCCTGAATGCTGGGATTACTAATGTATGCTACCATACTTGGCTCAGCTTCATCTTGATGACATCTGTACTTTGATTTTCTGTACTTTGGAGAGAAAGCCTTCAATTAAGATATAGTTACATCTTTAACTATGTAATTTATAAATGTTAGGGGTCAAGCTGTGTATATTATTTCAGAATCTGCTTGATTAGGAGTATTGTGAATTTCTTTCCAGATATATATTATCACTTTACCTGATTGCACATTTTTGTAGTGTGAAGAAGTATCATGCTGTCAGTAATAGATTTTGCTGGATATTTTAGTTTTAATAGGTATCTTAGGGTTTCTGTTGTTGCGACGAAACACCATGACCAAAAAGCAAGTTGGGGAGGGAAGGGTTTATTGGGCTTACACTTCCAGATCATAGTTCATCACTGATGGAAGTTAGGACAGGAACTCAAACAGGGCAGGATCCTGGAGGCAGGAGTTGATGCAGAAGCCATGAAGGAGTGCTGCTTACTGGCTTGCTTCCCCTGGCTTGCTCAGCCTGCTTTCTTATAGAACCCAGGACCACCAGCCTGGGGATGGCACCACCCACAATGGTCTGGGCCCTCCCTCATTCATCACTAATTAAGAAAATGCCCTACAACTGGATCTTATGGAGGCGTTTTCTCAGTTGAGGTTCCCTCCTTTCAGATAACTGGTTTGTGTGTCAAGTTGACACAGACCAGCCAGCACAATAGATAATACTGTTTAAAACTGAATATTCGATCAGTGAATACTTCTGATTATTTCTCAAAAGTAAATATTAGCGATGGAATTTTTGAAACAGAAGGTATGTTTATTTCTAAACCTTTCTCCTATTTTCCCATCTTGTTTTCCAGTTGTTACCTCTGAGACTGCCTACTTCTACCCTCAGCTCCTTGTCAATCTTTATTGACAACTAACGAGATATCCCCTTATTGGCTACTAATGAGGTTATACATTTTAATTTATCTTTGGCTTTGTGTTCTCCTTTTGTGAGTTTCTTGCTCCTAAACGCGTACATCTTTCTCCTGTGTGGTTGTAACATTAAACGCTTGCATGCTGAAATGCACAGAAGCAAGCTCCAATTCTGAAAGCAATTATCACCTCCTGCCTCTCCCAGAATTGTCATCATTTGGTTTGCTGTTCTTATCCAACTATTTGGATTTTTACAAATTACTTCCCTTCTTCAGTAGCTTCCTAGGCGATAATTATTCTTTTATGCCCTCCTCAAGAATATTTTAGATTTTCAAAATGTAGTTTTTTTTTTTTTTTTTTTAAGAAATGCTTTACTCGCATTGAGTTATTTATTTTAAATATGGAAGCCTGGAAATTTATACCTATATAGGAAAAATTAGGCAAGCAGTACCAAAACATAATCTATCTTCCCAGCTTCCCCTGTAGGTTAAGGTTATTACCTTTTAAGAATTGTATTGTAGGGTAGTTTCTATTTAAAGAACATATAACACATTAAAGTAAAAGAGTTATGACACAGCCATTTGTCACAAAGTAGAAACGCAGAGGAAGTAGAATCAGTATTGTTACCCCAGCGTTTACTGCCTATTCTCTAAACACTTTGCTGTTTTTTGTTTTGCTGTTTTCTTATCAGAAAGGGTCTCCCTGTGTGGTTCTGCCTAGACTGGAGCTTGCTGTGTAGACCAGACCGGGCTCAAACTTGCCCCAGTCTTCCCGCTTCTACCTTTGGGAAGCTGGGGTTACAGGGGTGTGTTACCACACTCGGCTGGGCTTTGCTGTTTTATTGCTGACCTTAAAGTCTGATATGACTGCCAAATCCATCATCACCCACTCCAGCAGCCTACTCACTGGGTGTTGCTGGGGGTTGTTGCTATCAGTCACACCAGAGAAGAAGCTCTTCGGGGCTTTGCTGGTGCTCGTATCTCCACATTATTTTTAGGACTCTTAAGCAATGTTAGGACATTAGACATTCCTTCACTTTCAGTGGCTCAGAGTCCCCAGTCACCCTTTCTTGGGCTCATGCCATCCACATCTTAGAACCTTTCACCCAGCTATTCCCTGTGCCTCCACTGACCATATGTTCTCTGTTGTTTTTTTTTTTTTTTCCAGAGAGTCCTAATTTCAGGTATCCTGTCCTGTTGCCAAATTAAATGCCAGACCATATGCTTCATATTTATTTCGGGGAAATGTATTAATTTACCTATACTTCAGTTCCCTACACTCTGTTTATCAAGATTTCTAACTTTGTTAGACAGTTGATGAATTTTTTTCTTTTAAAATGCAGTTTAGATGTCTTCTTCCCTGGGAAGCTTTCCTTCACAGCCTTCCTCTCTTAAATGCTGCTCTTACCTGTTATGATGGACTGTCCTAGTATATTTGGGAAAAATGAAAGGGGTTGTACCACATATATTCTGGCTTTATTCACCTCCGCTCTGCTGTTCAGGAGAGCCTCCTCTGCCTAGGTAGAAGACACCTTCATTTTACTGCTCCTAATTGTTTGAATGTCCTTCTCCCTTCTAGTAGCCTATAGACATGAATATTCTCAACAGGACATTTCCCAGTCTTGCATGTTTCAGTCTAGAATACTTCAGGGAAGTTCCAGGGATCCCAGGTAGTTTTTCCACTCTTAAGTTCAGATGCGTAGTTTAGAAACTTGATGGTGTGTGTGTGTGTGTGTGTGTGTGTGTGTGTGTGTGTGTGTGTGTGTGCGCGCGCTGCCAGGTAGGTGTTAGGAATCCAATCCAGGTCCTCTGGAAGAGCAGCAGCATCTAGTGTTAACTGAGCCATCTCTCCAGGCCCCTGTCCTATAATGTTTTAATTTCATTGTGTCCCAGGGCTTTGTTATATAAAATAGCCTAGAAAAGTATTTCTTTTCCTTCTAATTGATACCAGAAGTTTCACGTGCATTTAGTATTTAGTACTAAAAGTAGACATTTAGTATCTAGTGCCTAAATGTCTCTAGATTCTTAGAATGCTGAAGTTACACATCCATAGTCACCTGCACTTAAGTACACACACACATACACAAACACAGGGGTGGGGTGGGATGGGGGGGAGATGTAAGTGGTTTTTGTTGGAGTTACTGCTCCAACCCATTAATCTTCATCCTCCCCACAGCCCCCTTCTTCCCCTGCCTTTCCCCCTCCTCCTTCTTCTACCCACCTCCACCTTTCCCCTTCTCTCTCCTTGACCCATACAATCCTTCTGACTTATTTTTTTGCTGAAGAAATGGTTCAGTGTGTAAAGACTCTGTGCAAATGTGAGCTCTCTAGAATCCATCCAAAGCTGGGTGTGGAAACCGGAGTCTGCAGACAAGAGAATCACTAGACACAGGCTTGAACTATGCAGTGGCTAACAACAAAGAGATCCTGTTTCAAATAAGGTGGAAGTCGTGGACTAACACCTGAGGTTGTCCTCTGACCAGTACACACGCACACACACACACACACACACACACACACACACACACACACACACACGATTGTTTTTAAACAAGTTCTTTTTCTACTAGTACATTCTTTTTTAAAAAAGATTTTCTTTTTAAATTTTGTGAGTATGTCTGCGTGTGAGTGTGTGCATCTGTAAGCACAGGTGACAATGTAATCCAGAAGGGTCTGGATCCTCTGGCCAGGGTTACACAGGGAAACCCTGTCTCAAAAAACCAACCAACCAACAAACAAACAAAAAAAAAAACAAATAAAAAAGAAACCAAAGAAAAAAAGCATAAAAAAACAAATACACATATGCAAATATTCATATATGAACACATTACAAATATATTGTGCATATACAATACTAATATGTACATGTCAGTAGGTTTTTTTTCAGTAGGTTTTATATATACACATTTATATACACTGAGTCCATTATGTGCTACAATAATAAACAAGAGATTATGAATTTGAAAGGGAGTAGGGGCATGGAGGAGTTAGGGGGAGGACCGAGGGTACAAATGATGTAAATATAGTCCTCATGGATGATATTCTCAAAACTTTTTTTAAATTAAAATTTCTTACAAGGAAAATATAGATGGTATTATTATCCCTTTTTTAAACCTTAAAAAATTATCTTATTTGTAAGTCATGTATTTAGGCAACATTAAACCTAGGCCTAGAATTCAGTTATTGCTGAGGATTTAGACTCAGGATTTACTCAGTCTGTTACATATGTATAAAACAATACCTATAGGAAAAATAAATTAGTAAAGTCAAGAGATTTTAATGAACATATGATTTATAAAACAAAGCAAAAAAGCCCAAACAAACAAATAAAACTTGAGCCTGGCTTGCCAGATTTATACAGCTACTCCTCACTTTATAAGACCTTGCAATTTTTAAGTTTTATATTTTGTATGTTGCTCAAATTTTTTTTTTCAGATATATTCTCTCGGTGTGCTGTCCAGGCGAGGCTGCCAACAACAACCCTTCCTCTTTGGCTAGGAGTATAGATGTGTGCCTGGCTCACACTGCTCAACTCTTACAGTCCCAGTGTCTGTATCTCCCAGATGAGGCAACAGCACAGACAGAGGGTAAGGAAGCATCTCTGAGGAGAGTCACACAGGAAAAGCTTGAGTCTTTCTTTTGATGCTCTTTGTACACACCCTGTTTATCTTCTTAATGAACTACATGTCTCCTCCAGCTCTCCTGGTAGGATGGGCCTAGTTTCTACAGGAATACTTATTATACTAGGTAACAGTCAATTTGACTGAGTGTCAAAATTTTAGCCAAAATGTGCCAAACTCTGCAATTCAGGGGTTTTGAAACAGACCAGAGAGATTCTGATGATTTTTGAGGACCTGAAGAATGACACCCAAGGCTCCAAATACAAATATACTCATATGCACACACATAACCTAAGGACTTGGGGTGTCGCTCAGTGGTAGAATGCTTGCCTACCATGCCCTGGGTTTAATCCCCAGCACCTAACTAACTAACTAACTAACTAACTAACTAACTAACTAACTACATAAATAAATAAATAAATGAATAAACGAGTGAATAATGTTTTACCTACATTTGATTGGATGGATTTTTTTTTTTTTGCTATTGTCGCCAAATGATTTTTGAAGCGTGTTATTCTTGCCCCCTCCCTCCTGCCTTTTACCACCATTGGTTTTGCTCTTGTTCCTTCTGTCAAGTGTATCTTATTCTAATCTTTATCTGTCACATTTCTGCCATTTCAAATCCCAATGCCTCCTCCGTGTAACAGAATCCCATTTTGTGCAACTACAGCATCCGCTTGTATCAACAGCAATTCTCACATACATTTCATTATAGAGCTGTTTGAATGCATGCCTCTTGTGGCCAACTGTTCAGGAGACTTCTGAGGATAGAAAGTACAGCATACCAATTTTCATGTCTGTCTACTGAGACAGCACATGGCATTTTGGGTTGGTTTTTTTTTTTTTTTGCATACTTGTGACAGGACGAATGAATACATGAAAGCCTTGGTAGCCTAGTAAGCAGACAGAGGCCTTAAGAACATCTAGATGTCAAGAGTGGCGCCATCTTTGATATATTTATAGCTGTTCTCTCATAGTCCGTATTTCTGTATTTCCCTGTTGACTTAGTTACACTGTCTTGCAGTGAAATAACAAAATTGATGAACTAATGGTGTCCACAAATGGAACAGAAGGCCGAAGAGAAAGATTTATGTTAATGGACCCAGATGAAAAGGGAAAAAATTCAGCCCAGAAATTCCTAAACTGCATTCCATTCTCTATAAGAGCTATAGCATTTATCAAGGAGCCCACAATTATATCTCATAATAATAATATTGATGATGATGAGGAGGATGCCAATGGTGACACGGACTTCCAAACAACTAGTATTTGCTTACTAAGCAAACAATATCGTTTCTGAATGTGATTAGAAATTGTAGTTAAGAAGATATTTGTGTTTTTTCATGCTTTTTAAATATATCTTTGCATATATGCATGTCATAATGATGAATCTACAATTATTCTCAGGTTTTTTTTTTTGAGACAGTCTCATCACACAGCCCTGGCAAACTTGAACTCACTGTGTAGCCCAGGCTAGCCTCAAAATCACAGGGATCTCACTGCCTCTGCCATCCAAGTGCTGAGATTAAAGGTGTGTGCCACCACACCCAGTTAAATTTTTATTTAAGTGCATTAACCTTATATGGTTAACACTTATAAACTCTTCCATGAAACGGTTTGTATCATGAGCAGTCAGGCCCTCAATACACTTGCCCTTTTCTCTTTTGTCATTTGATTGGTGAAATCCCTAGCTGGTGAAACACAGCTTCCCCTCTATTCAGTGCCTAAACATCTGGAGAAAACAAATTCTCATGCTGATTGTACTAAATTTTAAATGACGACTTCAAGCCTCAACTCGATACTCAGTATTGCCCAGTAGTTCTTTGCTTGTCCTTAAGTCATTTGATTCTTCCACTCCTCCAGGAAACACTGTTAACCTTCAAGCCTCTTTTTCCCATATTCCATCTCAGCTGATGACCTTGCTTCTTATTTCGGTGAAAAAGAAGAGAAAAATCCCACCCTCTCCCCGCTTCTGCTCTACCTACTTACGTCTTGTCTGCCCTTATGTTATGAAAGCTGAACTGTTCCTGTTTTGTATGAGAAAGAGACATAACTCTCTTCCTGTGCTCTGGGCCTTAATTCTCTTTTGCTCTTAAAATTATCCCATATCTTTCATTGACCCATTTGTTTCTTTCTTATAGGGTAATTAATAGATAAATACAATTAGCATCTCTTATTTAATAAAGTCTTTTAAGCTCACATCCCTCCCTAGCTGCCGCTTCATTTCTTCACTCCTTTTAATAGCAAAAGTCACAAGAATTATCTGTATTTCACATCCCCATGTCAGCATCTCTAATGCCATCTTACGTCTACTCCAGCAAAGGTATCGGAATTCACTGTCCCGCTAGTGATGCAGCAAGCCTACCATCCACCTTACATCAATCACTAAATCCAGTGCTGACCTCTGTCTTGATCATGCTTGACTTGATAGGAGTAGCTAATGCAAATGATCTTTTTGGAACACATTGGCTTCCAAGAAACTTCTCTTGGTTTTCCCCCCTCCGCTATGTTTTTGGCCACTTCACAGTTTACTTGGTTGGTTCCTCCTTACGACTCTGAGAAACGTCAGAGCTTGGCATGTCCTGAGACTCAGTACTCAGTTCTCTTTTCTCTCTTTATCCCCCAGGAGCTCCCAGACAAATTTACAGTACACACACACACACACACACACACACACACACACACACACACACACACACAGATTTTCTTTTTCTTTTCATATATAACATAATTCTTTATTGATTCTTTAGAAATTTCACATCATGCATCCCAATCCCACTCACCTGCCATTCCCCCATATCTGCCCCTTACCCCTGCAGCATCATCCCCCAAAGAACACCCCCCCAAATTAATTAAAAACAAAACAAAGCAAACAAAAAAATTCACCTTGCTTCTCCACCTTTCCAATCTCTCCAACACCTCTACATTCATCCTAGTGGCATTGGGAGCTGTAGTGTGTCACATAGTACACCCTTTTGTTCAGTCAGCCCCACCCACCCTCAAATGTTCACTGCAATGAGTCATTGGTCTGGTTCAATCATCTGTCACACCACTATCACTAGACCCTCATCAAAACCCTTCTTGGATATCCTGCTGTTTCCTTGAGTCACGGAGGTCCTGCAGAATGAGTCCCTTCACGAGCTCCAGCAGGTCATAGATGGGGTAGATGTTACAGTGGGCCAACCCAAGGCCCAGGTTGTGAGTCTGGGTGATGGTAACCAAGTGGGCCAGTCCCAGCCATTGGGACTGCCCTCCTCAGGCCAAGGGTAGAGCCAGCTCTCCTAGGCATATGACAGCGGAGCCAGCTCTCCCATGAGGGTGATGAGGGGTGGGACCAGCTCTCCTGAGTAGTGGGCGGGGAGCTCTCCCATGAGGGGTGGGACTGGGACCAGCTCTCCTGGTGCATTGTCCAGCGAGTTCAGCTATCTCGGGGCCAGTGAAGGGTGGGGCCAGCTTAGCATTTTACCCTCTGTGGTAACACGGGCCATGGCCATCAACACAGACCCCAGCTGCAGCAGGAACATGGACCCAGACGTGGCCTTCAGCAACAGCTCAGGCCCAGATGTCACCATGGCCCCAGTGGCAGTGCAGGCCATCCAGATCAGTATGGCCCTGGTGCAGCATGACCTTTGGACACGAACATGGTCTCACGTGGCTGACCAGAGTGCGGACATTGCCATGTCCCTCGGTGGTAACAAGACCCATAGACATCAATTCAGATCCTGACTGCTGTAGGACCATGGACATCACACAGATTTTCTCATGTCATATATATATATATATATATATATATATATATATATATTATGTTTCTCTTTATCTTTATTCTGTCCCCAAATTCCCCCTCTGGGATTTGATCTGGCAGACATCAGGTATACCAAGCTGAGGTTGGTATTGGACTTGACTTGGAGACTGCCACAGAAGCTCAGAGTAGGGTTTTGGAACCCACTGTAGGAAAGGACAGCATTTAAAAAAGATGTCTGCCTAGCATACAACCATAGCCTGAGCAGAGGCAACCTGGCATAGCCTAGTAGGTACCCGCAGAGAAAAGTTGCTGCGTGTGAGGTAAAAAGCCTAGGGCAGGTCCAGGCATGGTGGCAAATGCTTGTAACCTCAGCATGATTTTGAGACTAGTTTGTGCTACATAGTGGGACCTTGTCTCAAAAGAGACAGACAGACAGACAAATTAAATGGGCCAAGGAGGGCATTCACATAGGAGGGATAGGGCAGGACTGAGGTCAGAAGCTGGCTGAGTGGGGTGGAGCAGGTATCAGTTCAGGGAGGGAAGTAGTGACAATGGAAAAACCATTGCTTAAAAAGGAGTTAATTACAAACACAACTCTATTAAAAACATGGAGCCAGCTTCCCCACCATTAGATGGGAAAGAAGACAAGTACAATAGTCCTTGAGATGCTAAATTAGAAGGTATTTGTGTGAATTCATGTTTAGCACCATCCAGATATAAAAAGTGACGCTGGCTGACACATTAAATGTGTGCACCTTGCATTCCATCTTGATATTCCTTGGCCCTGTCCTCTGAGAGGCCCCAGAGCCAGCAACCTCTTGTTGACAAATGAGCATATCACTTTTAAGCTCACCAACGTGATCCTCCATAAAAGCAGACAGGGCTCTTAGAGAAACAGTTGATTCCAGTGCTGGGGCAGCAAAAGCACAAGATAAGCCTAGAATATAAAAAAGAAAAGTGCACCAAGAATCGGGAAATAAAAAACAAGCAAACAAAAATCCAAAAAGTCAGTATGCAGGAGTTTCCAGTGGCCAAAACCTTCAGACAATTTGAGCATTAAACTAAGTAACGATAGAAGCAGATTAGAGCCAGGCATGATGTACATCCCTGTCAGGAGGCTGAAGAAGGAGGACCCCAAGTTTGAGGCAACCTGAGCTACATAGTGAGATCTTATTTCAAAACCAGAAAAAACAAAACAACAAAAACAGATTGGAAACCATTAAGTAAAATAATAAATCATGAGTCAACACAGACAAAAGTTAATAAAAGAATACAATGTAAGTTTGAGTTGAAGAATAATACATATAGTTTCAAAGGGTCTTTACATAAAATACTTATGACAAAGAAGGAAAAGAAAAACTTCAAAGTGAAGAAGCTTGTAAAATAACACTTTCATCAAAAGGTTCAAATAAATATTAGAAAAACTGAAACAGTTTTGAAGCTGTACATCTACCAGCTGATAGGATATAGCCTAAGGAGTACAGGATCTGTGTGTGATATACCCAGCAGAAGTTCTTAATCTGAAGCTAAGTATAGTGGAGCTTTGGAAGTACAAATTGTGAGATGTATCTTAAGATAAAAGGCTTGTGCGTGTCCCAAGAGTCAAGGTAATGAAATCAGAGACAGTGTAAGAAACTGTTCCTGGATGAAGGAGACTAAAGAGACGTAATGGCTAAAAGCAATCCATGGTTCCTAACTGAATCATTTACACGTAAAGGTCACTCCAACTTCAATAATAGGATTGCATGATGCTAATATATCCAACTTGCATAGGATTGCATGATGCTAATATATCAGTCTTTTTTTTCCCTGTCTAGTTTTGTTTTCTTGCATTTAAAAAAAATGATGGTGAAATGAGATCTCACTATATAGGGAGGGGAAAGACAAAGTGTAGAAAAAAAAGGTCAACAGGATAAGCCTCAAAAGGAGGGGTGAGGAATGTCATTGAGGCTTAAAAATATTCTTGGTAGAAAGTTGGAGAAATCTTCGGGCTCCAGAGGAAGGGTGTTGTAGAATATTATTTTAAAGTGTGTTACTTTTGTTTAGGTTGCGTTTGTTTAACTCTGTGAAGCTGTGTTACTGTGCCTGTCTACAACACCTGATGGGCTAATAAAGAGTGAGGTAGGAGAAAGGATAGGTGGGGCTGGCAGGCAGAAAGAATTAATAGGAGAAATCTGGAAGAGGAGAGATCTAGGAGTGAGAGGAGGAGGACATCAGGGGCCAGCCACCCAGCTACACAACCAGCAATGGAGTAAGAAAGGTATACAAAAATAGAGAAAGGTAAAAGCCCAGAGGCAAAAGACAAACGGGTTAATTCAAGACAAGCTGGCAAGAAACAAGCCAAGCTATGGCCAGGCATTTATAAGTAAGAATAAGCCTCTGTGTGTGTGTGTGATTTATTTGGGAGCAAAGAGTAAAAACAAACAAAAGAAGGGAGCGGTCTTCTCAGCAGGATTCTCACCACTCAAGTTCGCAGAAGGGGTATAGGGAGCCAGTCTACTGTTCCTACCTGATCACCCACCGGCTTCCTTGTGTAGGTAAGAGCTCTGCAGGACTCAGACGGTTGTTAAAAGTCAGCATGTCTGTGCTCCAGACTCCTCTACCTCTGTGCCACTGACTGCACTGGCTGAATTCCTCTGGGGAAAAACACCCCTTGGGTAGTGGTTCATCTTCAGGCCGGTAGTTTTCTGTAGGCAGTCCAAGTAGACAGAAGGTTTTTCCCAAGTGGTCAGAATCGGATAGCTTTACCACCCCACCTCTAATAACCAGAGTATTCTCTGGTTTTGGGTGTCAAGGAGCAATGTGATGCACATGAAGAAAAGCTTAGGCTTCTTAGAAACTGGGGCATCAGATCCTTGATGGCCTGGGCTGCCTTGTCTAGATAAGTCTTTAGGTCTTGGTATGCTAAAATACTAGGGTCATCTGGATCTTTCATAAGTTCAGGAGGTGGAATAGACAGCCTCCAGCCAGACAACATTGGGATGCTCAAAAGCTTCCAAACTCCTCAGTAGGGCCACCTCAGGAGTTGGGCTGATGGAAGGCCCTCTTTAGCTCCTCTTCCACTGGGAAATCACACACCCTTGAGGGTCACAAAATGGCCACTGCGTGTATCATGGGCCTTGTATACCATCCCATAGGGCACCTACACCAATTTCAGCCATTGGCTCATTTTGAGTGGCAGCTCTTCTCTCTCAGAGGACACCCTTACTTGAGGCCAAAAGCTGGGAGGGCTGCTGATTATCACCACTCACACCTGGTTCCTGCTCTGTGGCCATGTACCCAGGCTTGGTCCCAGCTAGCTGGACTCCATAGGCCAGACACAGACCCAGGTCAGTCTAGAGAAGCCCCCTCAAACATACCCTGACCACATGACTGTGGTGGTATTGTATTGCCCAAAATATTGTGTACGCTAATAAACTTACCTGGGGTCAGAGAACAGGACAGCCACAATATTAAAGGTTAGGCAGTAGTAGCACCACACCTTTAATCCTAGCATTCCAGAGGCAGAAATCCATGTGTTCAAGGATACATCTAAGCATGGTGACCAACGCCTTTAATCCCAGAAAGCAAGCCTTCAATTCCAGGGAGTGGTGGTAGAAAGCAGAAAGGTATATAAGGCGTGAGGACCAGAAACTAGAGGCATTTGCCCTGGAGAGGCATTTGCCCTGGAGAAGCATTTGGCCTGGTTAAGCATTCAGGCTTTCGAGCAGCACAGTTCAGCTGAGAGCCATTTGGATGAGGACACAGAGGCTTCCAGTCTGAGGCAACAAGATCAGCTGAGAAGTTGGCCAGGTGAGGTTAGCTGTGGCTTGTTCTGTCTCTCTGACCTTCCAGTGTTCACCCCAATACCTGGCTCAGGTTTGATTTTATTAATAAGAACTTTTAGGATTCATGCTACATCTGGTGCCCAACGTTCATGGTACGAATTCATGAAAAAGCTGTGGCCTTGTGAGCCCCAGCTCAGGCCCGAGCTACACTCAGCCGGTAGTGGTGGATGGTGGAGCACGCCGGTAGGATTTACTGAAGGAGGCAGAGCCAGGAGAATCCCGAGTTTGAGGCCCGCCTAGGAGGCTTGCTAAGGAGAAGTTTCTACCTGGGACCTGGCCACAAACAGTGACGGTGGGACCATGGAGGCAGAAACTGCTGCTCCAAGTTACCAGCTTCTTCTCATCGTGTTGGTGACTGCAGTGATGCTGCTACCTGGGATGAAGGGTTTACTGCTGCTGATTCAGAGAAGAATTACCAGGACCATCGTGTTACAAGAATTATTCAGCAAAGGTCAGTTTGAAAAAGTTTGGCAAGACAAATGGTGGGGAGAAATTGCTGTGAAGATTTTTCTCTTCTAGGGAAGAATGTTCATGGTTCCTAGAGACAGACATTTATCAGACTGTGATTACTCCAAACCACAGAGGAGGCACAAAAAAAAAAAAAGTCTGCAGGGAACCATGACCATGCCTAACAGCGACTTTGAAATCTTCAAAAAGATGGCGGGAGCCCACAATGACGATTCCACATGGACTATGATAAAGCCATTAAGCTGATTAACACTACGGAAAGATTGACTTTGAAGTACAAACTGTTTAGGACAATTTCGAGATGACTAGCTGAGATGATCCAGCCTGACAGACTACTCGAACAAGGACTTGTGACAAGCCCTGAACTTCCCTATTATACAGAGACTGGATGAATGATACAGGACTCGACAATTAACCTAAATTTTTTCTTTTCAAGATTCCCTAAAGATATCTTCACCCCTAGAAAGCAAAAAGAAAAAGAGAATAAGATATGAGATAGATCATTGAATCTACTCTGACAAAAAAGATAAAGAAATAGTAGGATAAACAGGTAGATCACTGAATCTACACTGAAGAAAAGGGGGAAGATATAAAAATGACAAAAGGTAGACTACTGAATGTATTATGAAAAGAAAAAAGAGAGAATATGGATATGATAAGATAAAAAGGGAGATTATGGAATCTACTTTTAAAAAGGAACTACTTGTTTTAAATAAGATAAGTAATGAAAATTTTTTGGTCTGATTTTATCAAATGTTACTGGACTGGACATTGTTAATATATAATGGAGTTTTTATCTGAATCTGTCAAATGTTTATGGACTAGACATCATTAATGTAATCTTGACTGTGCATATTGTATATACTTATTGGATATAATTTTTCTTGTATTAGTTATAAGCTTTTTGAATTTTAGACAAAAAGAGAGGAAATGTGGTGGTATTGTGTTCCCAAAAATATTGTGTACCTTAATAAACTTATCTGGGGTTAGAGACAGAACAGCCACAATATTAAACAGAGGTTAGGCAGTGGTAGCATACGCCTTTAATCCTAGCATTCCAGAGACAGACATCCCTCTGGATCTCTGTGAGTTCAAGGCCACATTGGAAATGGCCAGGCACGGTGATACACACCTTTAATCCCAGAAAGCCAGCCTTTAATCCCAGGGAGTGGTGGTAGAGAGCAGAAAGGTATATAAGACGTGAAGAAACTCGAGGCATTTGGCCTGGGTAGGCATTTGGCCTGGAGAAGCATTAGGCTGGTTAAGCATTCAGGCTTCTAGCAGCAGTTCAGCTGAGAGTCATTTGGATATGAGGACATAGAGGCCTCCAGTCTTAGGAAACAAGACCAGCTGAGGATCCGGCGAGGTGAGATAGCTGTGGCTTATTCTGTCTCTCTGACCTTCCAGTGTTCACCCCAATAACTGGCCTCAGGTTTGATTTTATTAATAAGAACTTTTAAGACTCTTGCTACTCTTTTGCCAGCTAAGGCTGGCAAAGATGCAACTTGGAATCACTGGGAGTAGGTTGGTGTCTCTTGATCATTACACATCATCTCCACCCATGTGCAGAGGAGCAATGCCCCTCCCCTGCTGTGCCCACCCTGCCTTTGAGAATGCCGAGGATGGCCTTGCCTTTCAAGTGCTGGAATTAAAGGCATGTATGCTAGGCAAGCACTTTACCAACTGAGGTAAATCTTCAGGCCCTAAAATTCTGGATTTCGAAGTTGAGCACGTGTGTGCGTGTGTTTGTGTATATGTTTACAAAGAAAAATGCTCTTCCTCATCTGTCGAATGAATACTAGAGTCAACATTCTTATGTTGTTGCACTGACCTTGGTTATTGCTTTTTTATTGTTTTATTTTTAAAATGAATATTTATTTTTATGTGTGTGGATGTTTTGTCTCCATGTATGTGTGCACCACAAGCACAGCTTGTGCCCACCGAAGCCAGAGAGGGCATTGGGTTCCCTGGACCTGAAGTTACAAATGGCTGTGAGCAGCCACGTGGGTGCTGGGAATTGAAATCAGGTCCTCTGGAAGAGCAGCCAGTGCTCTTAAGTGCTGAGCCTCCTCCCCAGCACTTGGTTATTACTCTTAAATATGTAAGAGAAAAATTTGATTTTGCAACTTTCCTGTAATCTTTAAGATTTATTTACTTATTTATTTTTATTTTTTTTCAAGACAGTGTTTCTCTGTGTAGCCTTGCCCACCCTGGTACTCTGTAGACTGGGCTGGCCTTGAACTCAGAGATCTGCCTGTCTCTACCTCTGAGATAGAGATTATGTGGGATTACAGGTGTGTGGAACCACACCATTAAGGCTTTAAGTTAGCATAATTTTTTTTTTCATTTTTTTTTGAGATGGTTTCTCTGTGTAGTTTTGGTGCCTGTCCTGGATCTCGCTCTGTAGACCAGGCTGGCCTCGAACTCACAGAGATCCTCCCGAATGCTGGGATTAAAGGCGTGTGCCACCATGCCTGGCCAAGTTACCATACTGTTTTATCTAGTCATTTAAACTAGCTTTCTAACTCATGTCCTTGCTTCTAGCTTTGCTTCTGCACTATAAATCCCAACACTGCAGAAACATTGGCCTTTTCAAAGCATAGAACTAATCTCATTACTTCTATACTCAGAACGGCCTTCCATCAACTTAGAATAAAATCTGAGCTCTTTTCTCGGCTTCTAGGCCCTTTCTATCACCTTGGCTTTCAACTATTTCCCCAAACCGTTTCCTATCACTTTGCCTTTCATTTTGGTCTCAGCCATATGGGGCTTCCTGATGTTTTTCAAGAGCATTAAGGGCTGTCATCTTGGGGTATTTGTTATTAAGTAGCCCTCACCCCAGTATCTGCCCAGACTCTTCCAAGAGAGGTCTTCCCTGACTACCCTATCTACAATGACACTTTATATTCCTTTACACTGCTGACTTCATTGCATTGACCATTACCAGACATTAGAAGGTCTAATTTTTATTTATTTGTTGATGGTGTTTGCCACAAATATCTGAGGGCCTAGACTTTTTCTGTCAAATTTATTGCTGTATTCCTAATGTTTAAATCATACCTCTTAACTAAGAAGTACTTAACAAATATGTGTTCAATTCAACCACTGTGACCAAATGAAAATTATACAGTAAGCTTTGGCCAGGAGAGGAGGGCAGGACTTTGAATAAATATCATTCAAAAGGCAGAATTTTGATGGGCAAGAAAAGATGAGTAAAGGCTGATATATATATATATATATATATATATATATATATATATATATAT
>CABHPP010149733.1:16402-30532 GCA_902168425.1 Peromyscus attwateri
ATATATATATATATATATATATATATATATATATATATATATATTTTAGTGTGTGCATATGTGTGCAAGTCATGTCTGCATGTGTTCACATGAGTGTGTATATTCATTTTAATATATTATTGTTGTGGGGAAAGACACAAGCACACCACAGCCACTTTTATGTGGGTTCCAGGAATCAAACTCAGCTCATCAAAGCTTGCACAGAAAACACCTTATCTACTGAGCCATCTAGCCAGACCCTCCATCTTTATTTTGAGAAAAGGTCTCTCACTGAACCTGTAGCTCACTTGGCTGGCTAGATTGGCTGGCCAGCAAGCTCAGGGACTTGCCTATCTCTGCCCCTTAGCACTGAGATTACAAATGTGCACCAGATTGGTAGGCTTTGCATGTGTGTGCTGGGGATCTGAACTCAGCTCTTTAGGCAGCAAGCTCTTTAACCTCGAGCCATCTCCCCAGTCCCAAGGTTGTTAGTTTATTCTGATAGGAGGGGAAGTCAGAAGAGCATCAGAGCAGGGGGATGAGTGTATGATAGACCTGTATTTCCATTCCCTTTCTCTGCTTAGCTATTTTGAAGGAAACCAAAGCCTTTGGAGAAAGACAAAGAATTCAAAAGTTGAACTCAGTTGTAAGCTGCATAAAATATTCAATGGGATTATTCTACAAATTGAAGGAGATAGTCATATATATATATATATATATACATATATATGGAGAGAGAGAGAGAGAGAGAGAGAGAGAGAGAGAGAGAGAGAGAGAGAGAGAGAGAGAGATATCTGTTAACAAAGTGTTTGATTTTAAGGAGGATAGTCAAAAATATATATTCTGAAAAAATAGATTTTGTTTTGAGATGGAGACTCCAGAGTCTGTTAGAGGAAGGTTCCTTGTAGCTGCAGGAATTTGAGGTTGAGTGGAGAAGAGGATGTAGGGATGAACTGAAGAAACAGTTGGTAGCATCAGTGGGTTCGAGAGGAAAACACCTACGTTTACTTTGTATATTAAGCAATGCTCTGTTACGGTTTAATGATGTTTGCAGTCCTCTTGTTCCAAGAACAGGTTCTAATTAAATAATTAAAATATGGTGTTTTGGAAGTTGTGCTATTCTAGGTTAAACATGTCTCTGTAAGTAAGCCTGGCTATTTGAACCTTAAAGCTTTAAGAAGAGTAACAGAAGGCTGAATAGGAAATGTTGACCTAAGCATGCTGCAGAAGGTGTGATATTCAAAGTGAAGAGCCAGACCACCAAGCAGAAATTCAAAACAAGTTTCCATTGGCTAGGTGGTTCTTAAAAACCACAAAGGTCAGTCAGTGGAAACACAGAGTGCATGTGTGGCAGGTGCTCTTTAGAGAGGTCTTTAGAGTACATTCCTCTGCCCCCGAGTAGGCTGAAGAGCAGGTGTTTGCCCTTTCATCTAGGCCTTCTTACTCAATCATAGAGAACTATAGTTGTAAGCCTTCTCAGGAGAATTTTGAGGGCCAGAAAGTGAATGCCTAGCAGCCCGGTACTTGTTCTGTAGACCAGGCTGGCCTCAAACTCACAAAGATCCACCTGCCTCTGCCTCCTGAGTGCTGGGAGGTTGCCTTTTTCTTATTGGGGGGAATCTATCCAATTATATTAGGATCAGACAGCCCCTTCTGTTGGTCAAGAGAAAGGATGCATAATACATTTGATGGGCCAGATATAGGCTACAAAGGAGGGAAAGCCAATATGGAGATCCTTTATATTCTTGCCCAAGAAAACTGCCTGGGATGTCAATTGGGCCTGTAAAAAAACCCATATGGCATAGATGAAAAGCAAGCAAACAAACACCCCCTTCCAGACAAAACAAAGTCATCATGGTAATGGAGAAGTGACAGCAAGAAAAATAAGATATATGGCCCATATCACAGAAAGTAAAGGAGTTGTACTTTTCAGTAATCAAGCACTGAGACACTCACATGAATGCCCACAAGAAAGAGTCAGCATCAAATAGCCATCAGTCCCAGAGATCACAAAGCCATGGCACTACAGTCCACCCAATTAACACCTATCTGTATCAGTCTTTTTCTTTTGGGCCACCAACAAGCTCCCAAATCATGACACAGAGACTTATTAATTTTGAATGCTCAGCCTAGCTTAGGCACTTTTCTGGCTAGCTCTTTTAACTTAAATTAACCTGTTTCTCTTTATCTACTCTTTGCCTTGGGCCTTATTACCTTTCTTCTGTTTATCTTACTTTCACTGCTTCTCTATGTCTGTCTGGCGTCTGTCTGGTGTCTGCCTGGCTTCTTGCCCTAGGTGTGCCCCTCCCTCGTTCTCTCTTTCTTCTCTTTCTTCTCTCTCTCTTTTTTTTTTTCAAGACAGGGTTTCTCTGTGTAGTTTTGGTGCCTGGCTCTCGCTCTGTAGCCCAGGCTGGCCTCGAACTCACAGAGATCCACCTGGCTCTGCCTCCGGAGTGCTGGGATTAAAGGCATGCACCGCCACCTCCCTGCGTGCTCCTTTTTTCTTTTTCCCTCTCCCTGAACTCCAGCCCTGAATCTCTAACATAAGCCACTGAGAAGGGAAGAACTTGAGGAGGAAAGCAAAAGGAAAAGAAAACTGCTTGCATTCCTTTCCTCTAAAGCTTTCCCTCTAAGTGTCAACTGAGGTTGAATTTTTGTGATTGAAAAATGCAAGACTTTCTATTTTCTACAAGCAAACAGAAAAGTCATGAGATTTGCTGAAATTTGCACCAGAGGGCAGGGGGAAATCCTCACCCACTGAGATAATTCAAGAATACAGTTATGTTTTGACTAGTCTCCCAGCTCACACTGGCCTAATTTGAAGGTGGGGACCTTCCAGAATCTTTAAAGTGTCCTAACTCCACATTTATAAAACAAAAGCCTTACACCAGGCCGTGGTTGCGCACGCCTTTAATCCCAGCATTCAGGAGGCAGAGGCAGGCACATCTCTGAGTTCTGAGGCTGGTCTGGTCTACAGAATGAGTTCCAGGACAGTCAGGGATACATAGATAAACTCTGTCTTGAAAATAAAAAACAAACAAACAAAAACCCCAAAGCCTTACAATTCCTGTACTAGTTCTATTCACCACCAACTACAAAAGACTCCTGAAATAAATGAAATGCAGAGTACTCAATTTTTATGGAAGAAATAAACATTTGATCCCCGGCATTGTAAAAACAAACAAACCTCTCCAAACAAAAATCAAATCTTACATTTTATGTGAAAAAGTCATAAGGGAAATCCATTAATCTTCAAAATTAATATATGCCGATAAAAAGAGAAATAAAGCCGGGCGTTGGTGGCGCACGCCTTTAATCCCAGCACTCGGGAGGCAGAGCCAGGCGGATCTCTGTGAGTTCGAGGCCAGCCTGGGCTACCAAGTGAGCTCCAGGAAAGGCTCAAAGCTACACAGAGAAACCCTGTCTCGAAAAACCAAAAAAAAAATAAAATAAAATAAAGATTGTGATGAAAAAGTTCAATCAAATGGCATGGAAAATGCAAGCACTTGTGAAGAACCAGCCTGCCTCCATCTTAGGCTTAAGAGCCATCTTATAGTAAAGACAAACTAAGCTCATTCCTGTTGGTGATTAAACCTCTATTTCTCAAGGGTTAGGCTATGCCCCACCTGCAGCCCTAACAAGTGGTTCTGTACTGTCTGTTCCAGGAATGGCAATCATGTTTTTGTTTCAAAAAGTTAATAACCATCTTGCAATCCTACCTTTGTTTCAAAGGGATTGTTATGGCTGTCTTATTATGACTACCTGTTGTTATGTCTACCTTGCAACCATGTCTTTGTTTCAGGAGGGTATTAGGACTAACTTGTTATGCTTTTATTCTGTTCCTGTAACCCTGCCTATTTTGCCCATCAAATCCCCCATTAGGACATTCCCTACCCTGAGCTATACAAGCCTTCTTCACATCCAATGCTGACCTTTAAAACCCCACCTTAGGAGGAGGCATCCCTTGTACATAAAATAAAAAAAGCTTGCTTTAATTAATCTGACCATGATGATTTGGGTTGGTGTCTTTCTCTTCTCATCTTTGGGATTAACACTTGTAATAAAAGGAATATCAAACCAGCCATTTTTATTTAGTAAATTTTATTTATTGTAAAAATATTATAATTATTATAATATCTATTATTTATTAATATTATTGTGTGTGTGTGTGTATATGTGTGCTCGCGCGCGCGTGCGCGCGCACACGCACCATGGCAGGATGATCCTTTGACAGTCTCTTCTTCCACTATCTGTTCCTGGGATTGAACCTAAGTCAGCAGGCTTGTGCAGCAAGTACATTACTTGATGGACAATCTCACTCACTGGTCCAGTCATGGTTATTGAGATTAAAAAAAATTACTGAAATTCTCATGAAAACTTATTTTTTATAACATTTATTTTATATGTGTGTGAGCATTTTGTCTATGCGTATTTGTACACAATGTACATGTTTGGTGGCCAAAGAGGCTATAAACTACCATTTAGGTGCTGGGAGCCCTGCTCAGATCCTCTGGAAGAACAGCAAGCACTCTCAACTGTTCAGTCATCTTTGCAGCCCAAACTTACATTTTATTTATTCATTATTTTTAAAGAAAAGATTTATTTTTATTTTATGTATACATGAATTTGTGTGCATCACATGTGTGTGTGTGTAGGAGCCTGAGGAGGTGAGAAGACAGTGTTGGAGCCTGCGGAATTGGAGTTACAAATGATAAGCTATCATGAGGGTGCTGGGAGCTGGATCCAGGTTCTCTGAAGAGCAGTCTAGTGCTTTACTGCTGAGCCAGCTCTCCAGCTCTTCTTTCAAAGTTTTCATATTTGCTGTCATTCCAGATGGGCCGAATCTTCATGGAGAATTTCAACTTTAAAGGAATTGTGTAACTGTGAAACTCCTTAACTCTTAGGGTGGTCCTGTTCTCTAGTTTGAGATGGTTGTTAGATTATACCATTACATCTATTGTCTAGGAAGTAGGAGGGAAGAAAGGGAGAAAGAAGAGCCCAGTTCCTCTCTTTGAAGGAAAGTCCCCCAATTTGCTCATTTCATGGCTGCCAGGGGGGCCAAGGACTATGTAGTTTACCTTTGTTCCTTTAATCTGGAATAAATTTGGAGTTCTGTTACTTAAGTGGAAGGAGTACATGAATACTGAGGCAAGTATTTAGGAGTCCCTTGAGACAAAAGAAAGACAAATGTTTAGCCACATGTAAGGAAACTCAGTAACCTGCTATCTTATTTAAGCTCCGCAGGTTTGTGGATGTGTTTCCTCATTCTACCGTTCACACAGTAATAACTTAGGAGTGCCTAGAAAAAAGACATGATTTTTGTTTTTCCAGTGACGTCATCATCTGGGGAAGAAAAATAGTCATGAACGAAAAAAGGGCCATCGGTGGGCAAAACTGGATGTCTTAGTTCTCGTGGGACACAGAAGAGAAATATCAGTTCACCTGGGAGAGGGGAAGGTATGTATTCAAAGTGAGTGATGGAATTCAATCAAAATGATTACATAGTTTAAAATATACTCAAAGGTATAAAGAATAGGGACTGTAGCTCAGTTGCTGGAATGCTTGTGTAGCATGCATAAAGCCTTGGGTTCTATTCTTAGTGTATAAACCACCATGTCTGGTCTGAAATCTCAGCACTCAAGAGGTACAGGCAGAGGGATCAGAAGTTTAAGTTCATTCTTGGTCACATAGGGAGTTTAATGTTAGCCTGGGATACTCATGATGCTGTCTCAAAAGCAAACAACAAAAATATCATAGAGAATGACCTAGTTAGCCTCCATTTATTTGTCATGAAATTGATAACATAATAAATTTCCACTATAATTATAGCAGACAGTCCTGGTTAATAAGAATTCTAAAATGTGATTATTCATATGAAGTTTGACATTAGTAACAGTACTGCATATAGCTATTACTATAAACTCACTGTTTTCTATAGAGGTTATTACCAACAAATCAGATAATTAAAGAGTAGTAAGAATCTTCCTAAAACTGGAGAAATATTACACCAAGTGTTAAGAATCTTTTAAGACATTCTAAATAATTTGTTGTTTAATTATCACAACATTTATTTATTTACTTTTTTGTAGACAGTTCTCTATCTATCTATCTATCTATCTATCTATCTATCTATATATATATATAAACATCTTGGAGGAGGCAGATTTCCCTTGATGTAGAAGAGGAATGTGCCTTTTTGTTTTTTTAACTGTGAAAACATTCGTAATTTTTGAAGTTACTTTTCTTCAAAACATATGCACTTAAGGAATATATCTATTTTTAAATGTCCCAACCCTAGAATTTACTAGGTCTGTTGCAAACACTTCAAGGGATTTTATATTTTACCGTCAAAGCAATGCTTGGACAAACTGATGTAGGGAAACCACCAGAAAAACCTACCCTGCTGAAATGGCTGACACACAAGACACAAGCCACCTTGGTGACTATGGAACCTCTTCTCACAATGAAACAGAGAGCTGCTCCGCATTCAGTGCTGGTGGGAGTGTAAACTGATGTAGCCACTATGGAAATCACTATGGAGGTTTCTTTAAAAAACTAAAAATAAAACTACCATATGACCCAGCTATGTCCCTCCTGGGCACTCACCCAAAGGATTCTAAGTCCTACCACAGAGATACTGCACATCCATGTTTATGCACTGTGCACATTAGCCAGGAAAATATAACCAGGAATGGATAAAATCTCTCTTTCCTCTCTCTTTCCTCTCTCTCTCTCTCTCTCTCTCTCTCTCTCTCTCTCTCTCACACACACACACACACACACACACACACACACACACACACACACACACAGGAATTTAATTGAGCTGTAAAGAAAAATGAAATTATGACATTTGCATCAAAGTGGACAAAACTGGAAATCACTAAGTGAAGTAACCCAAACTCAAAAGACAAATGCTGCATGTTTTTTTCATATTAGAATTCTAGTTTTTAATTTTTATGTGGTTATGTATGTGTGTGTTCTGGTATAGGTCATGAATCTAGAAAGGGGGCTGTAGGGAGTAAATGAAGTCCTGAGATTATACGTATTGTTGACATGGGCACGGTCTTGTTAAGGATGCCAATGCCTTGGCCGCAACAGAAGTGGCAAAGCCTTCCCCAGGGAGGCTCAGAGGGATGGCAAAGCCTTTCTTGGGTCCAAACGTGAAGACGGATAGTGTGTGGGTAAAACGCCCAAGGTAGCTTTCCTCCCCCAGATGTTTACAGCCTGAAGGCTGTTCCCATACAGAGACTCTTTGTTCCTAATGAGATTAGCTACATTTTTGTTTACCTGTATATGATAACCCTGGAGGGGGGGTGCAGTGGGGAGGGCTGTAGCTTTTCCATCAGAGAGCCCAGACCACCTCATCCCAGCTTTTCGGTGTCCATCTCTGTGTATTTGTGCTTTCCTCATGTCTCTCCTGCCCCAATTAGGTCTGTCCCTGAAGCCATGCAGAACATGGAAAGGAAAAAGAAGTCTTAAGGAAGAGGGGCAAAGAATAACAGGATTTAAGTGACATGAAAGCAGAGTAGGGTTTATTGTGGAGGAGAGACCAACAGGAAGCTGGTAGCGAAAGGGGTAGTGGGGTCGGGGAGGAAGACCAACAAAGTATGTATGCCATAAGGAAACCCATTACTTAGTATGCTAATTAAGAAAAATGTTTTAAAAGATTCCTTTTCTATGTGGGCACCAGCTCAACCTCTCCACTTTCAGTGACTTGTGTGGGTATTTGTCTTCAGCAATCGGCCCTTGCTGTCAGTTTGTTGAGCAACCTATTGTCTTGGGAACAGTTTGGGTTGTTTGGGGATTTCCTCGGAATCCCTTTGGCCAACAACTTAACTGGATGTAACCCAGTCCCTGTACTGGAAGCTTTGTCTGGTGACAAGAGATGGCCAGTTGGAACTACATCTCCCTCATTATCTGGAAGAGTCATTAGGATTACCTTCATATATTCTAGAAAGTTTCCATTGCACTAGGTTTCCATACTGACCCTCAAATCTAGCTGTCTCTCCCCACATTTCCTCCCTCAACCCCATCTCCCCTTCAGTCCTACATTCTAGTGTCTTTGGTATAGAAAGGTACTCTGCAGGCTACTGAAAGAGAAATGTAAGCACCAATCCAGCCACAAACCCTTTGATCTATAATGCTGTCCTATCTGCATAACATGCTAGGGCAATGGAGGCCCAAAACTTGTGGGAGTAGCCAACCAATGTCTGATTTGGCTTAAGGCCCACTCCACAAGATGGAACCCGTATCCAACACTGCTTGGGTGATCAAGAACACAGGACTAGATAGGCTAGGGACCTAGGGTAAAACCAAATAATACTGGTCCTAAAAGAAAAAAAAAAGTACCGATAAAATGACCCCTAATGACATTCTGCTATACTCATGGATCAGTTCCTTCCTCAGTCACCATCAGAGAATCTTCCTCCTGAAGCAGATGGGAACAAATATAGACACCCACAGCCAGACATCGGGCAGAGAAAGAGACCTTTGAACACGCAGCTCTAAATGGTATGTCTCCATCTAATTCCTCCCTTTAGAGCTCAGGGAATCCTGCAGAAGAGGAGGCAGAGAGAATGTGAGAGTCAGAGGGGATAGAGGACACCAGAACAAGGCCCTCAAAATTAATTAAGCAAAGCTTTATGAAGTCATAGAGACTGAGGTAGCAAGCACTGGACCTACAGGGTCTGCACCGGGTCCTCTGTGTATATGTTGTAGCTTTCTGTTTAGTAGTTTTATTGGGACTCCTGAGTGTTTGTGTGAATGGGTCTCTGATTCTTGTGCCTTCTCTTAGGGCTCTTTTCCTGCTATTGGTTTACCTTGTCCAACTTTGATGTGATGGTTTTTGTTTTCTTTTATTATATTTACTTTGTTAAAAAATATCCCTTTTCAATAGAATTCCTTTACATTGTTAAAAATTAATCTAAGTCAGATACATATGTTAAACTAGGCTGATAAGAGAAGACCCTATATTTTCCCAAAATTATATAAATGCTGGATACTTTAAAAGTCGAAGAGCCAGGCAGTGGTGGCACACACCTTTAATCCTAGCACTTGGGAAGCAGAGGCAGGTGGATCTCTGAATTTGAAGCCAGCTTGGTCTACAGAGTGAGTTCCAGAACAGCCAGGGCTATACAGAGAAACCCTGTCTTGAAAAAACAAAACAAAACCAAAAAAATCCCAAAAAGTTGGAAAAATACTTTGCCAAACTTGAAAAAAACAGGGGGGGGGGCGTTATTTCCACATCTAGATAAGAGAGAACAGAAGTAGAGCATGGCAGGGAACTTGAGCATAAGCTAAAGCTCAATGGCTCCTTTGAATAGGATTAAACACATGCTGTGAGATGGAGAGACTAAAAGGAAATACAAAATAACAACATGGGTACATTTTAAATTACAATAAGCACAATAATTATGAGTAGAAAAAGCAACATAAAGAAATATATTTTATAATTCCATTTATGGAAAATTTTCTTATTTTTGAGATAGGGTTTCATCCCAGGGTGATTTCAAGCTCTCTTCGTAGCTGAGGATGATCTTGAATTTCTTTTTTTTTTTTTTTGGTTTTTCGAGACAGGGTTTCTCTGTGTAGCTTTGAGCCTTTCCTGGAACTCGCTTGGGAGACCAGGCTGGCCTCGAACTCACAGAGATCCGCCTGCCTCTGCCTCCCGAGTGCTGGGATTAAAGGCGTGCGCCACCACCGCCAGCCTTGAATTTCTTACATCATCTGATCCTCCAGCCTTGAACTCCCTCCAGGTGCTGGGTATGTTGGTGTAAGCTACTGTACCTGGTTTATGTGGTGCTGGAAGTCAAACAAGGGCTTTGTGTGTGCTAGGTAAATGCTTTAACAACCGTGTTAGATCCCAACCCTAGAAGACTTTAAATGCAAACTAATCTATAGTAACAGCAGACTAATGACTTCCTGAGGATGTAGCAGATAGGGCTAAGTGGACCCCAATAATCTCCTTGGGACGGTAGCTATGCTTATTGTCTTGATTGTGGTGATGTTTTTAGATGTGTATATATGCCAAAATTTGTCAAGTTTTACATTTCAAAAATGTTTAGTTAATTGTCAATTACACCGTATAAACTGCAAAAAAGAAATGAAAAAAAATATATAAAAAAATCTAAATCAATATCCAAGTAAACCTAACATCTCCTCTTTCCTACTTAACTTTATACAATCTATTTTTTGAAGGAACTTGCTTATCTATCCTGCAAAGATAGATATGCATCTATCTTTTAGGTTTTATTGATGGCAATAAAAGATTCCTTAGCTTTTAGGGCTAGACGCGGAAATGTATGCCATTGAAATTTGTGTAGGGGATGCGGGTGGGGAGATTAGCCATATTTTGGTAACTGTGCAAGGTGAGTAATGGGCACAAGAGGATTTATGTGTAGTATGCTTTCTCATTGGGACCTCTAGCCTGAAAATAATGACAGAGTCTTATTAATTATGAAAGCTTGGCCATTAGCTTAGGCTTGTCCACTAGCTCTTATAACTTAAATTAACACATAATTTTATTACTCTACATTCTACCACATGACTTTTACCTTTCTCCCATTCTGTGTGTCCGACTTGTTCCAAGTCTCCATGGTGTCTCCCTTCCTCTCTCTGTCAGGAAGTCCTGCCTATCTTTCCTGTCTAGCTAATGGCTATTCAGCTTATTACACCAATCATAGCAACACATCTTTACACAGTGTACAAATATTCTGCGACACTTACCATACTATTTTCTCTACTTTTTATATACTGAAACGTTTTTATGATACAAAAGAAGCCCTAGTCACTGTCTCAGAGGTTGGTTATCTCTTAGGGGCTGAGTAGACATATACTACCCCTCCCCCCTCCCCTGACCCCCTTTCTTCCAAGGTAGTTTTGTTATTCACTAAAGAGGGTCACTGCCCTGGACAAAGAAAAGGAGTCTGACAGTGAGATGAATTTCGGACACCTCCACCAGGTATTGGTAAGTGTCAGTTTTATTTCTTACTAAATTCTATAAATAGTGAGTCAACTATTCTTCAAGAGACATTTACAATCTGCCGGGCTCACTAATGATTGAGAACATTTTCTGATTCTCATTAACATAGTGCTTGACCCAAGTTGGGGTTGCCATTGTTGATGGTGGTGGTCAATGTCTTCCTCCTCATCCTTCTCTTCCTCTTCTTTTACTTTTTTTGAGACAGGCTCTTACACTGTAGCCCAAGCTGTCCTGGAACTCACTATGTATCCCTGGCTGGTCGTGAACTTGTAGTGATCTTCCTGCCTCTGCCTTCCGAGTACTGGGACTACAGGCAGGAGCCACCATGACTGGCTGGTTGAATGTGTTCCTATTCAGCCTTAAAGGATGACTTGAATATCGACTTAGTATGATGACTGTCTAGATCTCTTTAATTTTCAGCTCTAAATAAAATGTAAGGAGGAAAGTTTTTCTTCCTATATTGTATCTTTTGCTACCTCTCCTTTCTTCAGGTAGCTAGTGTAATTTTTCTTTCTTTCTTTTCTGTTTTTTGTTTTTGCTTTTTGAGGCAGGGTTTCTCTGTTTAGCCCTGGCTGTCCTGGAACTTACTCCATAGACCAGGCTGGCCTTGAACTCAGAGATTCATCTGCCTCTGCCTCCCAAGTGCTGGGATTAAAGGCAAGAGCCATCACTGTCCATCTTACTTATGTCATTTTTCTAATCTTTCCAGTAACCCCCCCCCCCCAAAAGCAACAAAACAAAAATGTGGCCATGTATGCCTGTAATCCCAGTGCTGGCAGAAATGGAGATGGGAAGTTTGCTGGAGCTTGCTGGTTGCCAGCCTAGCCAAGAAAATCAAGAGCTATAGGTTAAGTAAGAGACTCTGTCAAGAAACAAGGTAGAGCCCCGTGGTGGTGGCACACACCTTTAATTCCAGCACCTGGGAGCAAAGCCAGGCGGATCTCTGTGAGTTCAAGGCCAGCCTGGTCTACAGAGCGAGATCCAGGACAGGCACCAAAACTACACAGAGAAACCCTGTCTCAAAACAAACAGAAAGAAAGAAAGAAAGAAAGAAAGAAAGAAAGAAAGAAAGAAAGAAGGAAAGAAAGGAAGAAAGAAAAAGAAACAAGATAGAGAGCAGTAGAAGAAGATGCTCAGCATCCTCTTTTGGCTTCTGAGTGTACACCTAAGCATATAACACACACACAAAAAATATAAAATGTCTCACATATTAAACACACATACATGGTTACAAAAGCTTGTGCTACCACCACCTGGCTCATGAAGTGCTTTTATTAGGGCAAGTTGATTTAAATAGAGCACATAACTTAAATAAAGTTCTTTAAAAGTGCAGTGATGTGTTCTCAGACATTATATAAACTAGTCTGGGAAAGGTTTGTGGAGTGGACAGGTTCCTTTGAAGGCCATCTAAAGTCTTATCAAATACAGTATATTCATTCCATTGAGAAAAACACCCTTGGAAGAGTCATATAATACATAACTCTCCCTTCTATAATATGTAATAAAAAATTTAGCCTTGACTGAAAGTAATAAAAAGCTAAACTCATTTTTAAAATTTAAAATAGCTAAGAAAGCATCTTGACTCAGAGGAATGACTAAATCTAGAGGAAGGCTTTAGGCTCAGTTCGAGCTCTCACAATGTGTCAGCTTCACCTTCAGGCCAGTTTCCTTCCTAGGAGCAGAGTGGTTGCAGTAACTATATCCACTCATCACGGCAGGCAGAGTGAGAAAGACTTCCTTCCATTCTCCTCCAAACACAAGCTGTGTCTGGCCTTCTGCAGTGGCTAATATTGTCAGTTTGACAGGATACGGAGTTATCTGGGGGACAAGACTCTGGGTGTGCCTGTGAAGGATGATCCAGATTAGCTTAACTGAAGTGAGAAGACTGACTTTAATTGTGAAGTGGCACCCTTCTTTGGCCTGCCTGAGGTCTTGGACTGATTAAAAAGGAGAAAATGAGCTAGCATTCATTGTTCTCTTTGTCAAATAACTTTGCTCCATTTAGAAGATACCAGAAGGCAACAACTATGGCTTTCTCGTGTGTCGATTTTCACATAGAGCCTGGCTCAGTATCTATTTCTTGCATATTTACAAAGAGACTCCGAAAGCTTGGAAATCAACAGATGATTTGTGTTATTTAAATCCTAACTTTATTAGGTATCAAAACTTAAAGCAGTCATTGAGTTAGGTTCAGGGTTAGGAAGGCTCTCAGGGTACAGAACTTAACAAAAGTACCTTCTGGAAAGGACCCAACAGGGAGGGAAAACCCAAATTGGTTGGAACACTATTGCTGTGACCAAGCATCTGTAGGCATTAACATTAAGAAAAAGGAGAAAAGAAACTTGGGTTTGAAAGCCCTTTGGCAAATGTTACATTTCTCAGGGTAGCTTTTGGATCTGGGTGGACAGTAAGGACAGGACAATTAAGTATAACAAAAAATTCTCAACACAAGAAGCCGTTCTAGAGCTCAAATCGCTTGATACATTTAACTCAAACAGTAACATTTCCTGAATACTTCTTGTTAGCCGGGTAGAAGTCACCGTAAAAGACACAGAAATGAATGAAGTAGGTCTTTCTGGAATCTCTAAAATATTTCCCACGTTAAGGTTACATATATAGGTGCCATAAACCGGAGGAAAAATGTCCTAGGAGTTTCAGGGAATATACAGATCATTTCTGGCTGCTTGATCTAGAAAGGAAGATAGTCACAGTTCAAAGATCAGTACAACATTTGTGGCAGAAAATAGATACTTCTCTAGCTTATCTGTCCTCCAAAATCTATTCTCTGAAAACATAAAAGGTGAGAGACCCTGCTGCCTTCACTGCAGTGTTCAGCTCTTTCCCATGTGCTCATCTGAGTCTGGAGGATCCAATCAAGGGGGGTGCTTCGGAGCACAGAGACACCTTCAAAGGAGGAAGAGTGAGAGTCCCGGGGAAGTTAGTCCTCCGAGGTGACTTACTGGCTGCACAGAATGGAAATATGTAAAACAGGTTTGTAAGGAAAGAATCTCCTCAAAAGGGAATTATCTTAGAACTCAGTCTCTCTCGGGGCTGATTGGCAGGCGCCAGCGCGCCTGCAGGAGGGCCTCGCGCGCCTCGGCTCTTTTTCTGCTCGCCTTCGGTCAGGTTTGTACTCGGCGCTCTCGGGGCCGAGCGGGGTCAGGCGG
>CABHPP010149734.1:0-49745 GCA_902168425.1 Peromyscus attwateri
TTTTTTTTTTCCTTTAGGCTGGTCTGATAGCTGGTCTTTCACATGGGGGTATTTGCATTTTTGCATTTTATTTCCATCTTTATATTTTCTGAGATTATCTCTTCCTGTGGCACCTTTCTATGTAGATGATACTTTCAATCTTAAGGTTTAATAGGTATCACCATATTGTTAACTTGTGCTATTAAAAAATTATATTTGCTTTGATTTCTTTGTAGGAACACTAACACTAACAAATAAAAGGAAATTAAGATGGATTAAAGCATAATCTATTCAATCAAACGTGAAATTTATTTCTGAATGAATGAGTGTATTTCAGTGAGGAACACACATTCTTGAATTATTTTTTATGATCCTACTTATACTGCTTCTAGAGTAAGGATAACACAGAATCCTTAGAATGTTGAAATTGTACACCAAGTCCACAGTCCTGAGTTTGGCATAAGGCGAGTGTTCTCATTTATTTTCTATTACCCTTATAATACTATCATAAAAGTATTATTTAAAACAATATAAATATATCCTCTTACATTCCCAGAGGCTGTGATCTAAAATCAGTTTCACTAGCTTAGAGACTGGCAGCAGGGCTCTTTCTTCTGGGAGCCTTAAGAGAAGAATCCCTTCTGTTGCTTCTGGCTTTCAGATCTTCTTAACCTCACGGTATCCTTCTCTATCTTCAAAGTCTGCAATGTCACCCTTCAAATCTGTGTTTCCAAGGTCACACCACCTTCTTGCTCTCAGAAGGCCTCTCATCACACTACATCCACACAGATAATCTCATTTCAAAATTCTTGGTTACGTCTGCAAACTCACTTTATTGTGTAAAGTAAGTTGTCCACTCATTTCACGGATTAAGGCATAGACGTCTTGGGAAGCCACTTTTGAGCCTATTTTGGTGGTCAATAAAGACAGTATTTATTATTTCAGTAGTAGTTTATACACGGAATGGAAGCTCACAGCAAAAGCAGTAGCAAAAAGCAAATTATTCTGAACAGCCATGTATAAATGCTGGGTTTTAAAGATGTCATCTTACTGACTGTACATTTCTATGTCCTCTTCCTACCCTTTCAGCATTGCTTTTTCAGTCAATATTTAAAACTGGTTTCCTATATTATTTTGTGGAGTAGAATAAGTTTTTCCCTTTTTCACTGCACCCCAGAAAATTCTTAAAGACATCACACATTATAGGAGTTAAATTTTATCTAAAAGAAGAAGAAATAAAAATATAAAGACAAATACCATAATGTGTTACTGTAAGACATAGGATGCATGGGATCAGGAAAGTAGAATAGGACAAACAGGAGAGAGCAGACTATTCCTGATGTTTCAGCACTCTACCTGCATCAACCCTATTAATAACCACAGTATAATTAAGTAGGATCAAGTATTATTCACACAGTGAAGCATAGAATTTGAAATAATGTATCAAATTGTGGTGGACCATGCATATATTCCAAATGTCTTGTGTCTAGAATTTCATTTTCCTAATCTAGATGCCACAGTAGGGACCTGCGTCTTCTCGAGGGACAACGAACCTCTCCAAACTCCATGACACAGGGACTTTCTAAGGAGAATTTGCCAGCCTGGAACTAGCAGAAAAGAGAGAAGATAGGATCAATTTGCCCAGGGCCCCAATTGTCTCCCTAAAGTTTATAAATTCCTACTGCATCCTTTTCATCTAAGATTAAACATGGGGAGAAAGGAGAAATGCTTGAAATGTAAGCCAGAAAGAGTTGGGAGTTAACTCTTGGATAAAGCACTTGTCTTACAAGCATGAGGGCCAGAGCTCAATCTCAAAACTTATGAAAAACATTATTATTGAATCCCAGAGTCTGGGTCTAGATAGGTCTTGGGTCCTAGGAAAGACCATATTACTACAATCCCCCTAAATGGGGGATTTAAATGATTCCTAAGGACTTATTGCTATAACCATGGATTGGTGCATCACTCAATCTTCACCGCAGTAGTTACTTTTTACAAAAGATAGCAATTAACACAGACACCTATAACTGGCCACTGCAGGAGAGAAGGGAGAAAATTTGTAAGAGCCAGAGGTTGTGGGTGACTTTAAGTAAAGGGTGTTTTTTGAGCACAACAAAGAAGATTCACAAAGGAATGCACAGAAATTATGAAATTATGCACGAGACCTGCATAATGTTTAGCCAGACAAAATCTTAACATGGAGGAGGAAAAATGGACCATCCCCTTTGTGAGGGGTTATTGGCATATGATTGCTGCTTGGGGAGGGGAAAGTCAGTTTTCTTTAATGGTATGATTCTTAGCATAGTGACCACACCTCAGGACAGGCTCCAGACAAAGGAGTATTCAGCTTACACACAAACTGGACTCCAAACAGTTTACACACACACACACACACACACACACACACACACACACACACACGTGAAGAGGGGCATAAGGTGGAGTGGGTAGAACCATGGAGAAAATATTGACATTTTCATTTCATTATTTCATTTTTTTTTTTAGAATTAAAATCTTCGGGATCCTGAAATTTCTTAAATATAAAAGTGATGATTTATAAAAAATAAAGTTGCACCGAATCTGAAGGCATGTGATGAAAGTTGAAATTTTGAACTGCCACATTGGACTCTCAGCCTCTGAAACCATAAACTCAATTAAAGGCTTTTTTCTCACAAGTTGCCTTGGTCATGGTGTTCTGTCACCCCAATAGGAAAGTAGCCAACATAAGAATAAACCATTACTAGGGGAGGAAATTCTGACTACCAAGGCTTATGTGAAAGAGAGTTCCTGAAAAGAAGATGTATAGGCAAAGACTGACTAAATAGAACTGCAATGATGAGGACATGTAGTAATATTGCTAGTCCAGCGCCTAATTATAGTCAGATGGTTTCTCCCATCTTGTCCAGCCCCAAGGTCCCACAGCTGCTTATAAAATAATCATTCAGAGGCTTAATATTAATCATCAATTGCATGGCCTATGGCAGGTTTCTTGCTAGCTAGCTCTTATAACTTGACCCATTTCTATTCATCTGTAAGTTGCCAGGTGGCCATGGCTTACCAGTATTTTCACATCTTGTTTCTCTTGGGGGTGCTGGCATCTCTCCCTGCCTTCTTCCTGTCTCTCTGCTTGGATTTTCTGTCTGCCTCTAAGCTGCCTTGCCATAGGCCAATGCAGCTTTATTTATCAGCCAATCAGAACAACACATATTCACAGCATAGAGAAAGACATCCCACAGCACTGAATTGCCATATTGGACTCTCAGCCTCTGAAATCATAAACCTGATTAATGCCTGTGATGGTATTGTGTTCCCCAAAATATTGTGCACCCTAATAAACTTATCTGGGGTCAGAGACAGAACAGCCACTAAATACAAAGACTAGAAAATGGTGGCACTCACACCTTTAATCCTAGCATTCCAGAGGTAGAAATCCCTCTGGATCTCCGTGAGTTCAAGGACATATTGGAAACAGCCAGGCATGGTGCCATATGCCTTTAATCCCAATAAGTGAGCCTTTAATCCCAGGGAATGATGGCAAAAACAGAAAGATATATAAGGCATGAAGACCAGAAACTAGAAGCATTTGGCTGGTTAAGCTTTTAGGCTTTTGAGTAACAGTTCAGCTGAGACCCATTCTGGATGAGGACTCAGAGGCTTCCAGTCTGAGGAAACAGGATCAGCTGAGGAACTGGCAAGGTGAGGTAGTGGTGGCTTGTTCTGCTTCTCTGATCTTCCAGCATTCACCCCAATAACTGGCCTCAATTTTGATTTTATTAATAAGTACCTTTAAGATTCATGCTACAAATGCCTTTTTCTCACAAGTTGCCTTGGTCATGGTGTTCTATCACCCCAAAAGGAAAGTAGCTAACACAAGAATAAACCATTACTGGGGGAGGAAATTCTGACTACCAAGGCTTACGTGAAAAAGAGTTCCTGAAAAGAAAGTGTGTAGGCAAAGACTGACTGATTAGAACTGCAATGATGAGGACATGTTGGAATATTGCTAGTCTGGCACCTAATTATAATTTGCTTTTCCTTGAGACAACTTTAGCCCCTGAACAGCTATTACTTGCCCACCCCTGAGTCACAGCTAACATTCTGTAACAAATAGAGAAGATTCATGTGAAATCTATTAACTTAGCAGACCACTAGCTCCAATCTACCCAAAAGATCAGAATGTTATCAGATAGCATCCTGTAGGAGAAATTCTTCGATTTTGCAGTAAACTGCCTCTCCTTTGTCTCTGCCTTGTGTTTTTAATTGCCTATATATATATATATATATATATATAGGCAATATATTTAATTGCCTATATATATATATATATATATATATATATATATATCTCAATCTTTTGTTGTGGTAATATAAAACTCCAATGAACTGTTTCTCTGTTGGGACAGTGTATCTGGGGAAACCAAAGTATATGTTTCCAGCTATAGTCACTTATATTTGCTCCAGAATAAATCATGTCTTTTGTTCCTTTGAGGTCTTTTGCTAACAATGTCAAGATGAGATCTCTTAGACCGTTGACCTGTCTTGCAAACTCTTCAGAGCTCCCGTGCAGCAGCTTCTGAGGAATGTCATTCATGTCAGGGTGGGCTTTGTAGTTATGTAGCTCCGTTGAATGCTCACTGATCCTATAAGTATCGTTTCTGTGTCTCTCTCTCTCTCTCTCTCTCTCTCTCTCTCTCTCTCTCTCTCTCACACACACACACACACACACACACACACACTACTGTTAGTAACACCAATAAAAAGCCCATTGTTTCTTCAATCTGGACTTTGATGCAATGGCTACTTTGGACTTTTGTGGTTTCCCTATCAGGGACGAGTCAATGTGTTTGAGTGTAGTATTTCTCCAGGAAACGTTTGTTGTAAGACTGTAGTAATTGAAGTCCTTGTGCTTTTGTTTCTCAGCTGTGAAGAAATGAAACAACGACTAAGACCAGTTTATTTCACTCATGAACTGTTATCTACTGTGTGTGTGTGTGTGTGTGTGTGTGTGTGTGCATGTATATGCACATAGCACATTTTGTCCCTTCATCCACACTCCTGTTAGTAACCACAATCAAAACTCAATGGTTCACCAAGGTAGACTTTGGTACTGTTACTTTGGTCTATCATGAGTCCCCTTTCTGGGGTGAGTAGACATGTGTGTGTGTGTGTGTGTATGTGTGTGTGTGTGTGTGTGTGTGTTGCATCTTTGTGTGTGTTGCATCTCCCAACACACACACAGATGCAACATATGTAGAGGTCAAAAAACAGATTTCAATTGGTTCTCACTGCCCACCCTGTGATGGAAATCTGTGTTAAATTATGAATAAATAAACTCAGCATGCTCATTAACAAAATCATTAATTAGATTCTGTTGTTCTGATCCCAAAGACTTTTAGTTTTGAACTGTGAATCAAATGTTGTGTCTTGGATAGTAAAATTGCATTTTTTTGCAGAAAGAAAATAAGAAATTTGAATATTTAATAATTCAAGGAAGAATTTTTATTTTAAAACTTTTATGGCTTTGCCTGGTGGGGCTCCCCATCAGGGAGATATACATCTGGTGGGTCGACTTGTCAAACACTAGTTGTCACTTGCTGTATACTCCCACGGCCCTCAGCAATGGAAATAATGAAATCAAGAGACCAAGAGTAGACTACACACTACCACAGCTGCAAGCCCTTTCCAGGGACAGGACATCACTCGGTTTTGCTCGTAGAATTTTTTAAAGGTCAGTGTTGACTACAGAACAATTCACAAGCTTTAAGATTCTGAGGTTCCCGGAAAATACAGACTTTGCATTGCTGTATTCAAAGATCCCTGCCATTATTTACTTTCTTATGGACTATATGTTTTAAGTTGAGTTTTATTTTAAAATATATATTTAATATTTGCATTCACATGTTCATAAGAAAATCTTGTTTTGCTTTCATTAAAAATAAAAAAAATAACAATGTGCCATTTTTAACATAGAAATGTTTAAATTTTAAATGCTTCTGCCACATGCTGATTTATTTGGGATTGCAAATTAAAATGTGTATAGTTCTACCTATCTTGAGCCTAAAGGCCTTTTTGTGTAGTTCAGTTTATGTTGCAGACTGTGCACTGTATTTTTATTTAATATTCCTCATCAAAACCTGTTTAAATATTCAGCAAAGCTTTAAGGCAATTTTATTTGTATTAAGTCTTCAGCTGTTTATGCGTGGAAATACAGTGAGACTGATAAATTATAAATGGAACTACTGGCTTCATTATGGTGGGAGAACTCCTCTGCAACAAACCATGCAGCTTTGGCTTTCTGTGGGAAGGCACAGACACTTGCTCACTGTGCCAGCAGTTCGGGTTTGTAGAGGACAAAAGAAAAAGAAAAGAAAAAGGTTTCTAAGGGACGAAACAAAAGAAAACAAACAAACAAACATTTGTGCTCACTTTGTATCTTCAGTTAGGCTCTCGAGATGGTGAGGTCATGACAGGAGAGAGAAGACACTTTATTTTAAATGTTACAGTGCGTTTGCATTGGTCCCAACTCCAACCAAAATCAGAATTACGCGTTAGTCCTGTCTCTTGGGTCCTTCCATAGGTTTGATTTTAGTTGTGGTTTTGTTCTAATCAAATCCTTCTTATTTTGGTTTTAGAAAATAAGAACAGCTCATTTCTATTTAGTTACTATAGAAAAATAATGAAAGAGTTTTTTTTTCAGGTCAGAATCCTAACTGTGGCCAGATCTAGGATACCTACCCAGTCCCATCATAGGAGGCTTTTATGAACTTCAGCTTTCTCATCGGCAAAACAGGAAAGATTGTGGTGGTATTGTATTGCCCAAAATATTGTGTATGCTAATAAACTTATCTGGGGTCAGAGAACAGGACAGCCACAATATTAAAGGTTAGGCAGTGGTAGCACACGCCTTTAATCCTAGCATTCCAGAGGCAGAAATCCATGTGTTCAAGGATACACCCAAGCATGGTGACCCACGCCTTTAATCCCAGAAAGCAAGCCTTTAATCCCAGGGAGTGGTGGTAGAAAGCAGAAAGGTATATAAGGCGTGAGGACCAGAAACTAGAGGCATTTGCCCTGGAGAGGCATTTGCCCTGGAGAGGCATTTGGCCTGGAGAAGCATTGGGCTGGTTAAGCATTCAGGCTTCTAGCAGCAGTTCAGCTGAGCGTCATTTGGATATAAGGACATAGAGAGGCTTCCAGTCTGAGGAAGCAAGACCAGCTGAAGATCTGGCGAGGTGAGATAGCTGTGGCTTGATCTGTCTCTCTGACCTTCCAGTGTTCGCCCCAATATCTGGCTCAGGTTTGATTTTATTAATAAGAACTTGTAAGATTCCTGCTACAGAAGATTATACACAGCTAATCACTGGAAAATCATTTCTTTGAATACACAATAAGTACCAAATACTCCTTGGGAGTGTGAGCAAGTGATAGCCCTCCTGCTGGTATCGAGTCAGAGGAGGAGCCTTTCTTTTTTATTACTATTTTTAAAATTTGATAATTGTATACAAGGATGTATACAAATAGGACCATGTATATCCCCATTCAACTATCCACTTCCAATAGCTCATAAGTAAGAGGTGGGGTCTGGAGATATCTGCTTCATCTATGCTGGGATTGGTTTGATCATTTTCAAGTTGTATGGGTGACCACAGCTGCAGTGAGTTTATGAGGGTTAACAACCATGTACCAAAAGCAGCATTCCCAGCATCCTTCCCCAATGTCTGCTCCTACATCCTTTCTGCCCCCTCTTCTTCAACATTTCCTGAGCTTTGCTGCAGGTTGGTAGGTGCTGTAAATATAGGCGTGTCTTTTAAGGTTGAGCACACTCTCTTATTCTGAGCACGTTGACCAATTATTCATCTATGTTGACTGCTAAGCTATTTTTTTTTTCTTTTTTTTCCCCGGAGCTGAGGACCGAACCCAGGGCCTTGTGCTTGCTAGGCAAGCGCTCTACCACTGAGCTAAATCCCCAACCCAGCTATTTTTTTTATGTGAAAAATTCCCTTTTATCTAGGAACAACCCTGTTGGAATACACAAAGTTTCAGTATATGTTCAGAAACCATGGTTGTTTTGTGAAGCCAAGATAAGGAGTGGTATGCATAAGAACTTGCATTATTATTTGACAGGGTTGTCCACAATAGTATGCACGTATTTGGGAAAATTCTTATTCTCTACCTCTGTGGTGCTGCTACCTAAAAAGAAAGAAAGATTTTCTTACAGAAAGCACATAAGAATCCATGTCTAAGACAGCACCTTTACAAAATGCATGGAGCTCAGTAATGCATTCAAATGCTTTCTCACTTTTATTCAGCTTAACATATCTCTGGAAGAATGAGACCTTATCTCAGAACATCAAAGTATGCATATGTGTACATGCGTTCTCAAAAAAAAAAAAAAAATGTAGTGAGCAACGGTCTCATGGCAAAGTGAAGTTCAAAGTCCTGAAGGTCAGCCAGGGTACAAGTGCCAGCAGCGGCAGGTCTCCACACTGACGTCACATATCCAGCCTCCTTCACAAAGAGATAACACAACTAAACACAGCTCAGCGATTGAAGCAAATAAAGATCAGACATCAAAGACTTGAAATTGAAGACTTTAGCAGGTTTCTCCTCTAGAATTCTGTTAAAGGAATATACTTTTACATCTTTTCCTTTCGTCATTTTGTTGTTATCATCATTATGTAGTCATTATCTAATTTTCTTTTCTTTTTTGAATGAGGACAGTTCCCCCCGTCCCCCCGTTTTGTTTTGTTTTGTTTTGTTTTTTTTCCAGGTAATTGGTACCAGCAGAGCTGACGTAGAATTGATGTTAGAATGAAATCAATTTCTAAAGGCAACAATGTTCCAGCTGACTACTTCAACTTTGAAGCCCTCCAAAGTACTCATGGTTCACGCAGGTGCTTCAAAACCCTTGCCCATATCAGCATGCTGTTCTTCATATCATACGAGCTGCCTCTCTGCTCACATATTCATTCTTTGCTGGAATGTTCACAACAGGTACCCAAACTTTAATATACACATTCATTCTTCTTCCAGTTAGAGTCAGGTCATGGTTATGAAAACAAAGACCGTAAAGAGTAGAATAAAAAGAAACATTAACCTACTCAAAGCCATGTAGAGACAATATTCATTGTCTTTGTTGGTTGCTAAGAAAAAGGACAAAAATGAAGTGGCATGGTGCAAAACATCAGAAATGTGTTTAGTATATAAGATTATACATGTAAAGGACAAAATATTTATTCAGAAATACAGAACTTTTAAAAATTCACAAAATCCAGGGGCAGGCAGGAGGACTAGAGGGATTGCTTGGTATTTAAGGACACACACTGCTCTTCCAGAAGACCTGATTTTTGGTTTCCAGCACCCACCTCAGACAGTTTACAACCACATCTAACTTCCACTCTCAGGGATCAGACACTTTCTTCTGATCCTCTTGGGCACCAGCATTCCTGTGTACATATACACACACACACACACACACACACACACACACACACACACACACACATAATTAAAAAGTAAAAGTAGTTTTGTGGTTGTCACAAATTGAAATTAAATAGAGAAGTACTCTTTCTGATATACTTTGAAGGGGCATCATCGTGGGTAGAGATGATCCATATTTATGGGATAGAAGGTTGATGAAGATGGAGGTAGGTCAGTGTAAGCTATACAGTGGCCTTAACTTTTCTTCAGGAGATCAACAAACCACGTCAAGATAATTAAATACAACTAGGTATAATTTTTTAAAATGCAATGAAAGATACATTATACCAAATTCTTTAACCAGCACTTCAAATCAAATCATCTTCAATTTTACAATAAATTTAAAATATACATTTCAAATCTTAAAATAGAGATTTCATTTGAGATTATAAAATTCCCAAATCCAAACCAAAAATAAAGCATATCAGCAGCACAATACAGCTCCACGGTAGTACTTCCCCATATGCTATGATTCAACGTGCTGAAGAATTTCCAATGAGTCCTGGTGGAAAGCTGATCTCCTCTTTTGGCAAGAACTAGAGGATCAGAAATCCTCAATTATCGCACTCCTCATCTCTTTCATCCTGCTTTTAGATCTATTTCCCATTTCAGTTCTCACTGGGAGAGACATCACCTACAGGGAAGGCTGTGCAAACCTTTGGGCAGCTTGACAGCTTGTCTGAAATCTAGTTTGTGTTGCAAGACAGAACGAAAACAGCAAAGTTTATCTGGCATGCATTACCCCGGCAGTTATGGGAACACACAACTTTTTTCTCTGAAGTTATGTTTCCCAGGAGACAGAAGACCTGATTCTCTGATGCCATGCATCTAAAATGTTTCCAAGGTACCATACATAGTGCCTTACTACACAATGAAATCATTGTTTGGTTTTTTTTTTAAAGGAAACTTTTGATGATTGGTTCAAGTTTGACTCTACTGGGTAAACCAGACCTCAGCCTAACCAACAGATATCCAATGTCTGAAGGTTTACACATCATTTTTCTATCACTTCCTTCTTTCAAGCACCTTAATTACAAGTATAATTAGTAATCTGATGTATAAAAAGAGTTATTTATATGTAAATATTGAAATATCTCAGTTGATGGAATATAATTGAAATATTTTCTTATAAGAAAGCCATTCACTTACATAAAGTGAACATCAGGAAGGGCTAGATTTGACCTATATTTGTTGTGATCAACTAGAAAGTGAAACACCACTCATATTTTTAAAAATTAGCTCCTTTTATATATTATATAAATTAGACCCAAACCCTAAAGCCGGAGAGAAATTGCATTTGGCTAAGGAACAAGCAAAATAAACATTAGTAAAAGTTATGGATATGAGAGGAAAATTAAAATTGGGTTTTTTTTAAAGGAAGCTTTTGATGGTTGGTCCAACTTTGGCTCCACTGAGTAAACCATGAGCTTATATCATCATTTCTACATACTACCAGTGTACACTATGGTTAGTACATTGCTCACAATGTGAATAGGTTGACTTTATCTTTACTTATTTATACAGGACATTAACTCCGTAGTCTGAAAAATCAGTTTAACCCCAACAGTTTCCACAGAATAGAAGTCAATTTTGTTTCATTTATTTTCTACACAACTGTTGTTCTTTCTTCTCCAAAATAAAATATGTAAACTACTTTAGGGTGAGGATGATATGTCCTGTTTCCTTGGGATCAAATATTTCCTTAGGCCACACTTTTAAAATAGAGCAATATATTCCAATACTTTCTTTTCCTGTGACTATGGAATGAGAACCCACCTTCGGCTGTAATGTTTGACATTATATGTCACAACAATATGTTGTGACAACTGTCCCATTTATCAAATATATGTATATGAAACTGTTGTTTCCACGAAAAGCCTGAAGTGTACAAAGGATGCAGTGTTTTGAATGACGTCCCCATAGGCTCTTATACTTGGATATTTGGTCTACAATTTTTGGAATTGTTTGAGAAAGATTAAAGAGTATGGCATTGTTGGAGTAGATGTGGCCTTGTTGCAGAAAGTGTGTCACTGGGAGTGGGCTTTGAGGATTCAAAAGCCCAAGCTATGCCCAGTCTCTCTCTCTCTCTCTCTCTCTCTCTCTCTCTCTCTCTCTATATATATATATATATATATATATATATATATATATATATACACACACACACACACACACACACACACACACACACACACACACACACATATCCCTCTCTGCTTGCTGCCTGCCATTCAGGATTTGTGCTCTCAGCCTGTCTGTGGCCATCAATTTCCCTACCATGATGATCATAGACTAACCTTCTAAAAATGCAAGCAAGCCCCCAATTAAATGTTTTAACTTATATGATCTTATAAAGAGTTGCCTTGGTCATGGTGTCTAAGTAAGAGAACAGTAACTAAGGCAGATGTATATCAACATGGTATCATCTTGTAAAAGACAAATGCATTTTGTAAAATGAAATAATTGCCTCATCCATTAAGGTGAAAAGGAGACAACATGAGAGGTATATTAGATATGACTCACATAATGACTGGAATCTTCATGTAACACACTCAAAAGAAGAGCAAGATCTCTTCAACGTGTCTGTTGTGTATTTTCCAAGTCATTTTAATTGATTTTTCACTGCAAAAAGCAAATATGCTAAGAGGGCAAAAGCAAAGAGCCACACCCCCCACATTAGGCATCGTTAGCTGAGTGCTACTCCATTTTAATGCTTCTGTAATTGATTCGAAAACCCCAGACAAGTACAAAGACCAGCAATTGTTGGTTCAAGCTAACATTACTTCCTTGAAAAAGACATACACACTATGAACAATTTGATTTAAATGCAAACATTCCCCGGGCAGGTCATCTTCAGCTGTTAGTTCAAGCGACTGTTCAAGGAGGGTAATGAGAACTTCACTTTTTTTTTTGTTATTAGGATTAAATCTGTGGCTAGAAACCAAAGCACATTGTATCCTTAAACACTTTAGAAGCTTCAGAAAAGGAAAGTTCAAAATTTTAATTGACAGCTCAGAGAGAAGCTTTGGTATAACACTAATCAGAATCTTCATATCTAACAGGTTCTCTACCCTAAAGCTTATGTAACTTCTTAAATTATCAGTTACATGTGCTGTTGGAACCTGATTTATAGTTAAACACATACATGTACAGTTAAATAAATCTTGCTTCATAAAGTTTCGTGTAGAAGTTCCTATAAGAGAAGTTCATGTAACCACAGAGAATATGAGACTTTTCGTGAGTATGTTACAAAAGATCATGTTTCAATTACCAGTGTAGAAAAGATCCGTTTTTTGCTTGGAGGATGGGAATAACACAAAGACTGTGGCTTTCAGAGGAAGTTCAATTCAGTTTAAAGCAGAACTCAGCAACCACATCAGTCTTTCAGGTCTGTTTTTATAAAAGAGAAGCTTCTACTTTTGTATTCCATTCTTGTATTTCCTCTACACATTCCTGTCAATCTTCTTTTTTGACTTACAACCTGCCATGACTCTGTTTTTGCCTAGATGGAATGCCATGATTTTTTCTTAATATGATTTTACACATTACACAGCTTCACAATGCCAGCCAAGCATTACCACGTTTTGATTCCGGCTGTTTTGAACCACCTGTGGATATGAGGTAATTGACCTTGCTATTCGTTGATGTGTATTATGGTTTACTACATACTGTTTTTTGCCATTCACTCCACTACACACATCTGATGTCACGACCTTTGCAGTGCACCTCACTCTTCAAGCTAGTTTTAGGAAAGCAAGTCTTAAGTGCAGTATGGCCAGATTATGAAAATATCAAACACAAGTAGAGCTCTCTTGTCAAGGACCAAAGAAGCATAGACCCTCATTTTCTGGAGAAAAGAGAGAGAGTAATAAATTTAAAGTGCCCGGAAAACTCTGTTGTGCATAGTAATTTTTTTAATGCACAGATTTATTTACTAATGTATTTGTTCTTATAAGCATTGGCTACTTTCAGATGGGAAACACGTTTATGGAATGCAGACAACAGTAGCAGTGACTATTTCCAACATTCCAAAAAATGCTTTGTAAGGAAAGAAAATCCACCACTAAATCTCATCGTAAGTCAAATGTTAGAATTTTTCTTTTAAAATGATAAGGTTTTTATATAAGCAGTTAAAATCTAAAAAATAAAGCATTTGTAAAATAGCAAAATACTATGTATTTATGTCTAGCAATCAAGGACTAGTAATACAGGTATTATTATAGGACATCAATGAGGAAATAACTACCTAAAAGATATTAACATTGTATTAATTATATTTTCTCTCTTATTGATGCAAATTTTGCAAGTTTATGACTCAAAGCTTAATATGAGTCTTCACATGGTTATACTCGTAATTATTAAGCAATTGCATTGTATACAGGAAGAAACTTGGTTTTAGTTTTTTTCATAAATAGTAAAGCTTGAATTGTAGAATACACATATTTTTTAGATAATTACAGAAACTTATTGCAGGCCTACTCTGGTATTGAGATGGGAAGGTAAGCAATGTGGTGAACATTTTCTTCTTCCTTCAAGTTTTCCAGAAAAGTTATCGAAAACTAGCTACACAATCCTAATGTTATTTATTTCCTCTAATTTTCAAGGGCAGGAGCTATGTAATTGTCAAAGACTAGCCTTCTATAGATATTTGACTATTATGATTACAAAAACCATTTTGCTGGTGAAAGTCATGAATATTCAATGTATCACTGGCAAAGGGGTCATTAACTTTTGCTTTCTTGGAATCAATATGTAATAGCTCTCTCAATTATGGATCAGAATAAAAATAAGTAGTTATATATAGGTGAAAAGGAAGTTTCTATATGTATTTCAACATACTCAAATAGAAGTCTTAGGATGGACCATCTGGGAAGAGGCAGCTAGTGAAGGATCAATAACACTGATCACAACACTTGAAACACTAGACTGTGTGAGCAGGTCAGGGCTTGCAGGAAAATCCCAGGGATCATTTACATCTGGCTAGACATCAAAGTGGCACAAAGAAGAGAGAGTAGTCATCAAGTAGTCTTTAGGAGTGGCTTCCTATGGAAAGTGCTATGAAGCCACGGATGATGAAGGTGATGTCTCTGTTGACTGGCAGGACCAGTTGTTGTGAGGAAGCACTAGCACCTGAGAGGCCTGTTAACACTGCATCTAATGGCCATTGTCTAACACTGCAGCTGATGGCCATTGTCTAACACTGCAGCTGATGGCCATTGTCTAACACTGCATCTGATGGCCATTGTCTAACACTGCATCTGATGGCCATTGTCTAACACTGCATCTGATGGCTATTACCTAACACTGCATCTGATGGCCATTGTCTAACACTGCAGCTGATGGCCATTGTCTAACACTGCAGCTGATGGCCATTGTCTAACACTGCAGCTGCTGGCCATTATCTAACATTGTATCTGATGGCCATTACCTAACACTGTCTTTGACAGCCATTATTTAACAGTGCATCTGCTGGCCATTATCTGATACTGCTGCTAATGACCATTATCTTCTGAGAGTCACAACCCTTTAAATTTTAATGTTCTTTGTTGTTGTTGTTGTTTTGTTTTGTTTTGTTTTTCAAGACAGGGTTTCTCTGTGTAGCTTTGTGCCTTTCCTGGAACTCGCTTTGTAGTTCCAGGCTGGCCTCAAACTCACAGAGGAAATGTAACTCCAAGTTGCCCAGAAAATTGCTGATATTCAGTTTATAAAACAGATTCTAGAACATGAATTATACCAGTAAGTAGAGCTAACATTATAAAGGTCACTTAATAGCAGAATTGCCTTCAATATAAAAAGATGAATAAAGAGAAACTATGTGGTTATTAATAGGATTGATTTCATCATGTTTTATCCATTCCCTGTAGTCCTCTATAGAATGAAAAGGACACTATGTCACCATTCAGATACCTTCCTGCATGAGGACATGGAGTACACAAATATACAGAGCAGCCAGAGCACTGGCTGGAAATGAGAGTTGGAAGATCTGGTAGAAATTTCACCCTTATTTATGAGAATCATGACTCTCTCAGGCTTCTTGCAGTTTTCCATATTGAAGTTTCCTAAATAATCTAAAATGTTAGGCACCCTGGTGGACACACGTTGATTTGAGGCCACAAGAATCTGCTGTGTTGAACTGAGCCAAATGCCAAGCATTCTTGCTACCTCCTAAATTATTTAGTTACTTCCCAGTAGTTCCTCAAAGCTACACAGCTCTGTGTACTTGGGAACTGGAGATTTATACCTTTTGGTGGCCTCTTTCTAACATTTTACCTTCTAATTGTTCCTGACTCATGCCAAAAGTTGGCATCCTGTTAAAAGAAAAAATGTGAATATGTGGAAATGTTTGTATGGCAAAGACTAGATGTGTTGGATATGGTACTAGCCTTAGGTAGCAACAACACTAGGCATCCCAGCCCAGAATAAGGTGCTTATGTTCCTAATCTATACTGAGGGAGTAGAAGCAGGTCTTTTGGTGAGCCTGTGAGGCCTCAACCCCACACAAAGAACTACAGGCAATGCAGTAAAGCTAGGAACAGAAGAAGTAGTCCTCCCCAGGGAAGATCATACCAATTGGCTGTCCAGTATCAAATGCTTAGCCCCCCAAACAGGTTTTATATATATATATATATATATATATATATATATATATATATATATATATATATATATATGTGTGTGTGTGTGTGTGTGTGTGTGTGTGTGTGTGTGTCTGTGTGTGTGTGTGTGTCTGTGTATCTGTGTATAACATTATATGGACTCAATAGATTATATTTATGATATATGTAGATATACAAATTCATATGTGCATACAGTAACAATTGATGAAAAAAGAGGCCATGAATTTAAAGGAGAGCTGGGAGGGATATGTGGGAAGAGTTTGGAGGGAGGAAAGGGGAGAGGGAAAAATGTGATTAAATTGGAATTATTTTTAAAAAGGCAGTTTTTCTTGTCTAAGTTCAGGATGAGTTGTTGGCATCTGACATACAGAGGACATTCAACTGGGATTTTTCTCTTTTTCTCTCCATCTTTTATTTTCATTTTCCAATCCTGTCCGAGTACTTCCTCTTCTAGAGGGAAAATGTGAAGGGCTGGAAAGCAATGCAGAAGTCAATGGTCATCACTGAAATTCTTTTCCAAGTTCTTAAGTGCTAAGAAACTTACTGTAGCTATACTGAGTTTGTGATCTTAAAGCCACTCATGATCCTGAAAATGCACCGCTGTTAGCAGTCAAATCAAAGGACATGAGGCAGGGCTTCATGAGCAACAAAAAAAATTTAAGATGCTTTGAACATCAAGCCTTTCTTCTTTCTCTTGTAGGCCGTGATGAAAGTGACATCTTTGAAATCTTGAGGCGCCGGTCTCTGTGGCCTCTGTCATTTTCTCCCTTTCTTCCCTGTGTCTGAGGCCTTGATCCCTGGCCATCGGCATGTTCTCACGCTGTGGTGCCCCACCTTTCATTTGTACTTGGGTCATCTCCTTTTCAGGTGCGCAGCCTCCCCATCTTACCTCTGAACTAAAACAGCTCTTAAAAGGCCACGAATCTACCAAGGGCGATGGGGAGGAAAAGCGAAAGGGAAGTTAACTTAAAACAGTAGTTTTCAGATAAAGTTTCACAAATCCAGTTTGATATTTTTAGCTTGCCTTCGATGATGCTTTATATAAAGTGTCTAGGATTCCTCCTTCCTAACGAGATGGTTAAAGTCAATCGTTAACTACTGTGGTGAAGCAGAATTCAGGGACATTCAGCTAAATAAACAAGACAAGGATATTCAAATATTTAAGAATCGTGACTAATAGCAATGAATGCACCTTATATTTCGAATGCAGCTTTTTGTTTTGCACATCACTGATGTATCAAAGTATTCTTGCTAATAAAGCAAATATGGCAAGTGCATTTTGTTACAAAATCTTTCCAATATGAAAATTAGAAAAAGTGAAAGGTGGCATGGCATTCTTGCCACTCATGTATATTTTACTGACATATGTTTAATACTGACATGCGATAGGACAGAGAATCTAGCCTACCAATTGAACAGTTGTGTGTTATTTTATTTATTGTAAAAGTTAATTGAGAAAATATTGGTGATTTGTTTATTTTATTTTCCTCTGGTATGAGGACAGTGGTATACAAGATAATAAGAAAGGAGGCAAAAAAATATATTAAGAGCCAGCTGATAAGGTGTCTAGATAGTGTAAGAGGCTCTGGTCCTATCCGTTTGGTGGTTTGGTGATTGGTTAAAGATGGCTTTCAGAAGATAGATATACTAAGTCCTGTAATATTAGAGAAAGCCAGTGTGGGGCCTGGAGAGATGCCCCAGTGGTTAAGAGCACTCACTGCTCTTGTAGAGGACCTGGCTTCAGTCCCCAGCTCTCATATGGCACCTCGTAACATTTGTAAGTCCAGTTCCAAGAGCCCCAAATCCCTCTTCTATGGTCTGTGATGCATGCAGGCAGGCATAACATTTGCATTCAGAAGATAAAAATAATAAATCTTAAAAAAGAGAGGGAGCCAACTATATAAGAAGAAAAATATCAACAAAATGGCAAAGAAAATGGTCATGAGGCAGGAGATAAATGTTCTTTTAAAGAAGACCAGAAGGGCTTTATACAATGAGTGTGAGGGCAAACACTTCAGTGAATTGGTAAAACTGTTGAGGGATCCTACAGAACTCTGAGGACCATCAGCGTGAACCTGAAAGGCATTGGTGTTCCCATTTTAGGCAGAAATTTTAACAGCATACAAAAAATATACCAGAATGTTTGAAGGAGAGTAGGAAGAGGTGGATTAGAAGTATCATCTTCATGTTTCTTACAGTTTATTTTTTTTTTAGTCTTTCCACCAAAGGAAACTTTATTTTTCTTTACTTCCATGTCCTTCTCAGAAGCCATGAAAAAATTAATACGAACATAAAATTTTAATTCTGTAATTCTTGAAAATTATATCCAGATTACCCTGTGCCTGTTGTTTCTTCTTTTCATAGTATTGAAAAAACACTATTTTTAACTTCTTTTTTTCTTTTAAATTTTATTTTACAATATAATTTAATTCTACATATCAACCGTGGTTTCCCTCGTTCTCCCCCCTCCCGCCGCCCTCCCCTTCCCCCCAGCCCACTCCCCATTCCCACCTCCTCCAGGGCAAAGCCTCCCCGGAGGACTGAGATCAACCTGGTAGACTCAGTCCAGGCAGGGCCAATCCCCTCCTCCCAGGCGGAGCCAAGCAACCCTGCATAAGCCCCAGGTTTCAAACAGCCAACTCATGCAATGAGCACAGGACCCGGTCCAACTGCCTGGATGCCTCCCAAACAGATCAAGCCAATCAACTGTCTCACCCATTCAGAGGGCCTGATCCAATTGGGGGCCCCTCAGCCATTGGTTCATAGTTCATGTGTTTCCATTCGTTTGACTATTTGTCCCTGTGCTTTATCCAACCTTGGTCTCAACAATTCTCGCTCATATAAACCCTCCTCTTTCTCGCCAATTGGACTCCCCGGAGCTCCACCTGGGGCCTGGCCGTGGATCTCTGCATCGAGTTCCCTCAGTCACTGGATGGGGCTTCCAGCACGACAATCAGGGTGTTTGGCCATCCTATCACCAGAGTAGGTCAGTTCCGGCTGTCTCTCGACCATTGCCAGCAGCCCACTGTGAGGGCATCTTTGTGGATCTCCGTGGGCCCCTCTAGCACTCTGCCTCTTCCTATTCTCATGTGGTCCTCATTTACTATGGTCTCCTATTCCTTGTTCTCCCTCTCTGTTCTTGATCCAGCTGGGATCTCCCACTCCCCCAAGCTTTCTTTCCCTCGACCCTCGCCCTTCATTACCCCCCCTCACGTCCAGGCTGTTCATGTGGATCTCATCCATTTTAATCTTTAGGGGCTCAAATGGAGAAACCAGAGCATATATACATTAGTGATTAGAGGTCAGCTAAATTATAATAATATAATGACCTAGCAAATATACTAAATGAGTTGTATCAGAATAGGAAAGAATTTAAGACTATTTATGTGTTCTCATAAGAACTACAAAAAATACATGTTTAGATAGTGTAGTCATTTGACTTTGCAATTAGAACAATTATACATGTATTTTAGAATTTAACATTATGTATGATTATGAGTACTTAACAAGAAATAAATTTGGTCTCAGATCTGGCAAAAAAAGAAAAAAAAAAAAAACCTCTTGCCTTTTGTATGTTCCTATGAGATTTTTTTTCCTTCTCTTCTTATTGAAAATATATTCTTCTTTCATACAATACAGCCTGACCACAGGTTTCCCCTCCCAGCTTTCCCCAATCTCCCCACTCCCCAAGTTCCATTTCCCCCCAGCCTTTCAGGAAAGAGCAGAGCTCCAAGACAACAACCAAACACAACAAAACAAGCTACAAAAGACAAAACAATACCCCTCATATTGAAGCCGGACAAGGCAACCCAATATGAGGAAAAATCACAAGAGTAGGCAAAAGAGTCCAAGACATACCCACTCCAACTGTTAGAAGTCTCACAAAAGCACCAAGCTAACAGCCATAACAAATATGCAGACGACCTAATGCAAACCCATGCAGGCCCACCTGGTGCTTGCTGCTTCAGTATCCGTGAGCCCATGTGAGCCTGGACTAGGTGATTGGGTGGGTGGTGTTCTTCTGATGTCCTCCATTCCCTCTGAATATCCTATAATCTATCTAATCAGAGAGCTACAGTAAGGGAAATTGATTTTACTTTGCGACTATAAATCTATACTTTCATCTTATTTTATAACAACAGATATTTGTTTCTGTCCAAATCCTGGATTTCAAATAACATGTTTCTAACAAGTTAGAACAAGCCCTTTCCCACATCTAACACTGTGTTTGAAGAAATGGAAGAACAGACTGTATCTGATTTGTGGTCAATATTTTCTAGGTGATTTATAAACTGGGCAGAATTTGCCTGCATAAAAATTATGCTTTTGTTTTATTTTTATGTAAATAAATTGATTCTAGAGTTCAGGTAAAAAAAGAATGCTTAAGCAAGAATAGCTATAAAACCTCTGAAAGTTTATAGTCCTAAAGAGAAACTAGAACTGTTCAAATGTATGGTAAATCCTCAATATTTGAGCAACATTGATACATGAATATAGAAAGCAGGACAACATGAAAGATTTTAGAACTAACCAGTGATGAGTAGGGTCATGTTCATTTTTGCCAGGAAACTAGATAACAAATCAGGAAAAAAAGAAAACCACAGTTATATCCATACTTCATTTGTCTCTCTATGTATGGGGGGTATAATTTCAAAAGAAGCAAAAAACCGGGGTGGGGGGGTATTGACATCTTGCCATGAGCATACCATATCCAGTCTCCTGAGAGATTCTCCCTTGCTCTCTACATTTCAATGTCTCTGACATGGACAGTTTCTATACCCGGGACATTCTGACCTTTTGCAAAGCGGGTCATAGTGCTCTCAGCTTGCAGCTCCCTTCTCCATCCTGATTCATTATTTAGCAGCCGCTCAAGCTGCTTTCTGCATTCAGAAGCAGGCGTTTTGTATCATATGCACATACATGTGCAGATGCATGCAAAATCCTTTATTTTCCTTTATTTATGAATTTTTCCTCTTGCATTGCAGTATTCCTGGAGTTGGAAGTATAACGCTCAATAGATTTGCATGGCTCGGGAAATTAGACTAGCTATTACTTCCTTTTCTTGTTTGTTTTCTTTAAAGGATAATGTTTGAGGAAAATCTCCCCCTTGCAGCCAACTTAAGGAAGCAGCTTACCTAACTGGCTTTCCTCATGTAAAGGATAAGAGTCCTGTATAAGCAAATGATTACACTTCATGAGCTGTGTGAGTATGAATGGGGGAAGGGGGAAGGGAGAATCCAAATAAATGCCTGACAGGACCAGCAAAGCAAACTAAAAGACAAGTGGCTGCAACTTAGGGACTTCTCAGTTTTTCACTGAGCAGAGCTTCATTTGTTTGGCAAACAATTCCCACATATAATAATGCTTACTTCAAAATGTCTTCCTTTTCCTTTTTGTTTTCTTTTGTTTTTTTTTTTTTTTTTTGTTTGTTTTACTTTGCTCTTTTTTTTTTTTTGTTTTTTTTTTTTTTTTTTTTTTTTTTCAGGATAGGGTTTGTCTGTGTAGCTCTGGCTGTCCTGGAATTCACTGTGTAGACCAGGCTGACCTCAAATTCAGAAATCCACCTGCCTCTGCCTCCCTAGTGCTGGGATGAATGATGTATGCTACCATGCTTTTTTTTTTTTTTTAATGTCTTTCTTAAGGATACAACTTGGCCTTTGGAACACTATCTAAGTGACTAAAAGATGCAGTTATTACATTAATTCCATCAGTAAAGCATTTGCACTCATGTTTGTGTGTGCAGCTTTGTGCAGTGGTGTGTGTGTGTGTATGTGTGTGTGTGTGTGTGTGTGTGTGTGTGTATTTTAGAGGTCTCCTGAACTCTTAATGACCTAGAACATGCTGCAGAGACAAGAATGACAGTGAATTTCTGGTTCTACTGCCTTAAATCCCAGTGCTTAGAGTACAGATGTGTGCCTTCCCGCCCAGTTATATGTGGTACTGGGATTGAACCCAGAGTTTTATGTTTGCAAGCATTCTACCAGCTGAGCCAGACTTCTGCCTTTGTATTATGTTTTAACTATGTAATATGACACAAACATTCAATTTACAAAATACTTCTCTTCTAACTTGGTCATTCCCACAGAGTATTTTTGGTCACTTCCAATAATGTTCAAAAATCTCATGAAGTCGTATCATCCTCTTTTTTCCCCATACAGATGATGGAATAATTTTCATGTCTAAGACTTAAGTTTAGAACTTTAGCTATTCTTTGTTCTTATCCCTTTAGTCACATTTTATCATAGCACCCACCCACCCGCTCACCCCCCCACACACACTTTCTGCTTAGATTGATGACACAGAGAAACATTTCTCAAACAGATGTGCTCCATGAGTACATTGCTATAACAAAATATCAGTAGCTAGTTAACTTGAAAAAAAAAGGTGTGGACTTAGTTCATAGTTCTGAATATTCAAGGCTGAGTATCAGCTCTTGCTGGGCTTTGACGAGGTTCATGAGGACTTTGGTGATGTGTATCACGATGGCAGGGAGTTTGATGGCAGGAAAATACCATATTTTGTTTTTTTGAGACAGGGTTTCTCTGTGTAGTTTTGGTGCCTGTCCTGGAACTCACTCTGTAGACCAGGCTGGCTTCAAGCTCACAGAGATCTGCCTAGCTCTGCCTCCCAAGTGCTGGGATTAAAGGCGTGCGCCACCACCGCCCAGCTTTATAAAGAAGTTCTGAGAGGGGCATGGAAGTCTATAGTCCATTTTGAGGGTACATTTTTAATTGACCCAAGGGCAACCCATAAGGTCCAGCTCTCAGAGTCCTGCTGATTTCCACAGAACTATACCGGGAGCCAAGATTCTAACACAGGACACTTTAGAAACTAAAGCCATGTTCAAAATACATCATACTGAACTTCTTCAATTATAGCATCTTGTTCCAAGAAACTGTTTCTGAAATCCTGCTTCCCCATACCGGGTAAGTCTTACTGTAGGAAATGGGCAAACTTAGAATTGAGCCATTCTTCTTTTAAATGAAAGAAGGAAAGTATAACAAAAATCAATGTGACAATAACTTAACTCGGCACTCTTCTCACTTCAATGATGAAGAGCCACTCAGATTCAGGTAATTCGGCAGAAATGGTTTGGTAACTTACAACAGTTTTACAATACTCTCTGTCAACATCTGTGTGGGTAACTGTGACTGCTCTTATTTCCCACAACAGGAAGAAAACAATAGAACCATCCATACAAAGCAACAAAGGGATATTTGTTTTGTCACTAGTAAATAATTTAAAGCAGATCTTATTAAAACAAGCAAGGATATAGTATGGAATGGAATGCAAAATCCACATGCATAATTTAGAACAAAGCTTGAAACCAAAAAAGAGTTCTCACATTTATGGTTAGCCTCTTGGGAACCTGCTCCAAAACCAAGGAAAATTCACACTCCATTCTTTATTTTTTTTCCTTACTGTTGGAGAACTTTGTAAAAATGAATTCTAACCAAGATGAATTATTTTACAACTTTTTTGCTAAATATATAAATAATTTAGATTCATATGCTGTTAAGTAAATGGTAGAGGAAAAAATCAGGATACTTAAACATGCTAGTACTCTGTTTGAGAAGAAAGGTATTCATAAACACTGTGTTTAGAGGCTTTATAAGACGTTTTGGAAATAGTCCTAAAACATCATTGCCAGTGCAAAATTAAATCTGATTTTTAGGATCTTCTAATCACATTTAACCTCCACATGATGTAAAGTACATACACATGAATTGTTTAAACGTACCTTGACTACAGATAATAATATTGAAGCATAGTAGATGTTATTTACATTGCAATAACTGTATCACATGCCATGGGGTTTTAGGATCAAGCTGCTAAATATTTGATATCGTGTTGATATGGAGTTGGGGAAGTCATTCAGCTTCTTTGAGTTTCAGATGGATGAGGCAATACTGTTTAAATAGTGAGAAGACATGCTTAAGCTCTATGAATTATCTGAGTGTGGTGGTGAAAGAAAATGGACCCCCGAGGTAGTAGCATGAATAGGAGGCGTGGCCTTGTTGGAGGAAGTGTGTCACTGTGGGGGCGGGCTTTTAGCTCTCTTTTGCTCAAGCTTCCCTCACTGTGACTGCCAGTTGACTTCCTGCTGCCTTCTAGCCAAGATGTAGCCAGCACCACATCTGCCTGCATACCACCATGCTCCCCATCATGATGAAAATGGACGGAACCTCTGAAACTTAGCAAGCTACTCCAGTTAAATGTTTTCTTTGTAAGAGTTGCCATGGTTATGGTGTCCCTTCACAGCAATAGAAACCCTAAGATACTGAGTAATAGAGAGACTGGAATCTTTTATTAGTGCATTCCAAATGTTTTTGTTTTGTTTATTTGGTTTTGTTTTATATTTTGATCCTAATCTACAATAAAAGAAAATACACAAAGCTCTACTTAAACTTATTCTGTTGACCCCCAAATACTCTGAGAAACAAACAAACATCATTATATTCTAACGTAATGTATTCAAAAGAAAACACAAAACACCCCATATAAAAAAATCATTGTATTAATTTTGATATTGTCTATACTCAGTTTATATTACAATTTAATATCCTAAGGATTGGATTCTGTGAAATTCCTCTCTGTGCACACAGTCTTACCCTCCTCTGCATCACTGCAAGCATCACTAAGCTTAGGTCCCATCCAGGATTACATCATTTCTCAGGAAGTGAAAAGGACAGGAAAATGAAGAATGAGATAGGATAGAAAAGTGAAGGCATATGCCACGCTGGGCTTAAGAGATGATGATGAGGGCCTGATGTGAGGATGTTGTCCAGGTCTACCACATGAAGACCTAGAGGATTTGTTAAAGAGGAGTCAGCTGTGCCACTTCATAGAAGTCCAATCTCATGCAGCGTTCTGATTGGAAACTCAATATCCGCACAAGCCCTTCACAATGAATCAGAGCTTTAGGAGATGACACTCTGCTCTTCAGGGCTTCTGGGAATCTCCCAAATTTTATTCCAATAATTTCTTGCAAATTCAATGAACCCATAGTGGACACATACATGCACACATATGCACACCACACTTAAAGCCCATCAATACATTCACAGATCTTGTACTACACTAACTTGTTGGACCAGCAGCCTTCACACATTCATTAAAGCACATCTCTGGGCATTTCTCAATGTACAGACTCTGTAAAAATTACTTTTGGCCCTAAAAATTCAGTAGTGAGAAACAGATAAACACTTGTGATCCAATGTGTTCAACTCATATCATACAACTTGATGGGAGAAATGCTGGTCTAAAGATTATTGTGCTTCATACATAGACTATTAAATCATCAAATATTTTTGTTAGATGAATGAAAAGTAAGTGAATTAATAAAATTCTTATTTAAATGTTTAATATAAAAATTACATTGAATATAAGCACAAGTTAAAATAACCTTTTATTCTTTCACTTAGAAAATAAACATTTTTACCAGTTTACTTTATTCCTTGCATTTATTCATATACCAACATATATGCTACAACTGCAGCTTTAATCATGTTGTTTGAAATGAAACATTGAATATTTTAACTCTCTGGGTACATCCATTTAAATGCTGAGAAAGCAGCAGGTTATTAAATGAAAAAAAAACTACACTCTTGTTTTGGAGAATCTTTAATGAACCCTTTACTTTATCTTAAAAAAAAAGACACTAGATCTTAGAAGCTGAAGAAAATTGGAGTTAATTTGCCCTGTAAAACAATAAAAAAGAGAATGCTTCGATATTTAGCAAAAGCGTTGTCTTTAGCTAGGTTACCAGATATGTAAAATGAAAACACTTCCCAACCATCCTTGAAATGAAAGGTAAAAGAAAAGCCTGTAAAACTGTCCATAAAAAACAAACCTCCTGTGTATTTTGCCTCTTTTCTCCACCTTTATTCTGCTTATAATGTGGTATGGAGTCTGAAAATGCACACACACACACACACACACACACACACACACACACACACACGCCAAGCTTGATGGTCCTATCCATCCCATTATCATCTGTATTGGGAATCTTTGTGACTGCTCAGATAAACGTGGAGCAACACTCCAACTCAGAAGAGTCTATCACTGTATATTCTCACATTCCAGTAACACTGCTTTTTGAAGTAATCTTGAAGTAATACTGTTTCAAGATGTAGTTGTATGTTATTAGTTGGTTTTTAATTATGTAAAAAGTGGGCTTTTATAAATGTATGCTCATAATCTCATTATGTTTCTATGTTTTAGTTGAATGTATTTTCATAGAAACTGAAAAGTTCTGTATGTCATGAAAAATAAAAATGCTTTTTTCTCAAATTGGTAACTGACTTTAGTTTTTCTTGTAGTATGGTACAAGTTCAGAAATTTAAGAGTATATGAAAATATAATTATTGAAAAATGTACTTTTAAGAAATGAAGTCGGGCAGTGGTGGCACACACCTTTAATCCCAGCACTTGGGAGGCAGAGGCAGGTAGATCTCTGTGAGTTCGAGGCCAACGTGGGCTACAGAGTGAGTTTCAGGAAAGGTGCAAAGCTATGCAGAGAAACCCTGTCTTGAAAAACCAAAAAAAGAAACCTATTATTAGCTATAGAGAAAAAGTTAATTGTCATTTGAAACAAAATCCTTGCTTTTTAACACATTTATACACATAGAAAATAAAAAGAAATCTATAATATTGGCTTTACCTTCAAATTTGGATATAATATTCTGGGCCATGCTGAAAACAACTTGCCTGTATTCCCACCAGGTCAATCAGAATAGGACTTGGAATGACTTCAGTGGTTGTTATAAACAAGACCAAAGAGAATTCTGTGGCTGACTTTAAGAATGTCCTGAAAATCAATTTTTTTTTCTGAATGATAGCCCTCTCTCAGGACAATAGATTACTTTTTATTGCAAATATCTCCATTCTGAGGCTATAAATCACTCAGCTGGGAAAACCACTTGCTTATCAAAATTATTTATTTATCAAATGCTCACCTCACCCTGTCCACCAGTTCCAAATAATTCTGCCATGAACTTCAGCAAATCCTAATGGAATTTCTCTATCAATGAGATCAGACCTAAGACTAGATCCTAAGATTTTATATATATGGTTTTTACATATACAGATTTCAGATGCACTATCAGAGAAGTAATTGAATCTTTAATGACAAAGAGGATTTAAATACAAAAAAATACACTAGGTGTTAATGTGAAGCCTCCCTTACTTGTAGATAGTACTGATAATAGTTAGTAATAATAATAAAAACTTTACTTCAATTGAATAACAGGTTACCAACAGGTTAGTTGGTGGCATTTAAGAGAGCTGGCATTCTGTATTGCTTTTGCTTTCCCATAGCATCTTGGTTGGTTGAAGTTCCTTATTTGGTAGTCACCCAGCCCTTAATTCGTGTAGAGCTACTGAGTGAACAACTGAGAGTTTCTTGTTAAAATTGTTTATGAATCTTAATCATAGTACATGTTAATATTCAGAGATGTCCAAAAGGATGTTATATGGTGCAAATATACTCATCTTCATTCACAGACTAGTCCACTTCCCCTTTTGTAATCAGGATCACTTAATGTAGCCCCCCAAACACACGTACTATGATATTGATCTTGAGCCGTAATAATCCATCTCCTTGCTAGTGGGTAGGCAGCAAGGAAGCCATAACAGACTCTCTTAAAATGTAAAGGTGGAGACGTCTGCGAACCACGCAGTGGGATTCACAGTCAGTAAGAAGTTAATTGAACTTTACATTTCAGGAAAGATAGTCATTTTTATTATGGCAACAGATTGTCAACTTGGTTTCTCCAAACACCAATGAATTGTGAAATGTACATATCCCAAGCACTTCTTCAGATCCTGCAAAATTTTTCTTCACTTTCATCAGCATATAATACATGCTAGATTTTAAATAAGCTAAATCCTTTAATCATTTTCATCAAAAATGCAATTTATTCATTTTATATCATAATTCTTTTTATGTGCATTGCTATTCTTTAATTTTGTTAAACTTACAATAGTTCTTTGAAGTTTTATACAAGGTGTTTATATTATATTAAATCCTCTAACTCTCAACTCTTCCCAGAGCTAATGCCCTTCTCTACCCATCTAACTTTGTATTCTTTTTAAAGTTTTCAAAGCTTAGTATTTTTCCTCCACTCATGTATTTATTTCTATTATAGTGTCTAATTCACACTATTGCTTGCACATGCCAAAGGAAAGTTATTTACCCTTAAGTTCAGTATTTTATATCTGTACTTTTTTAATTCACTTAGGTATTAATTCCAATTGAGAATGTTTCTCCGATTCATAGTGTTTTCCAAAATATAACTTATTTTTATATGAACAGTTTGTAAATATATTAAGATATTCTGTCTTTACTTTTAATCAGAAAAAACACTAAATTATATAGTAAAGTACTTTTCATAGATGCTATAATTAATAATGTATCTTTTTTAAATAAGAGAATGCAGGTTTGAAGGGTCAGATTTATAACATCCATTGAAAATTTTGTGTATTAAACTTCTAACATATACTATTTAATTTCATAAAAGTCTGTGTAAGAATATATCATCTTATTTTTATTTTTCTTCCAATAAAATGAAAATTACCTGACAATTATGCTAACACTTAAATCCTTATTTTGTTAACATCCTTTGTAAGATTTATTGTAAGATATATGAATTATAATTAGTACAGCTTTTTATAAAGCTTCAGTATCATAAACTAATAACTATAAAATTCATAGTAGATACAGCTTATAGGACATAATAAAGTCATTTCAGAAAGTAAAATGTATAATGTAAATTGAAAATCTCAATTAGGATAATATTTTAAACCATATAGTGAACCAAGAGGAGTTATGTTAAAGGATATAGATTTTATATTGTGGAGTGTAGAAACAGAATATTAACTTCTATGATGCTTTCTGATATTTAACACAGATAAACAGATTTTCTTATATTATCTTCCTAATCTAATGTTGCTACTTATAATATTATCTTTTTTTTTCTGCTACTGCTATACAAATCATCTTTTCAACCTTAGACAACCACCAAATGTTGAGGCCATTTTAAGAGCGAGAGAGACAGAGAGGGACAGAGGCAGGAGGGAGAGAGGAGAGGCCAGGGGTTGAGCAAAACTGGAATACAGGACATGTGTGGAGAGCTTAAAGACAAGGAACTGGCAAGACTGAGTCAGGAGTTGTCAGCCAAACACAGAGGAAGCAAGACGTGAAGGCAGAACTGAGAAAAGGTACCAAGTCATGTGGCTAAACATAAATAAGAATTATGGGTTAATTTAGATGTAAGAGCTAGTCAGTAATAAGCCTGAGCTAATGGCCAAGCAGTTATAAATTAAAAAATAATAACAAAAATAAAAAGACTATGCTGTGTAGAAATGTGATCCTAGGAGTTCTACCAGAAAGATTTACATCTTGGCTTACCAGATTTTTATTACAGCAATATTTTACAATCAGTCTCATATCAAATGTTTTGTTTAAAAGAGTTGGAAAACTGCCACTGCAAATTGCCATTTCTCCCCATGTCATACATCCAAGTTCTAAAGTGTTCCATGATGAGTCAAATTCCTTGGCAGGAAACGAAATTTCAGGTTTTAATTGCTGAGAAATTTATAGTATATACTATAATATATTGATATATATATATATACATTATACAATCATTATATCTAATTGACATAGCTATCAACAGACATGTTTATTTTCTGTGGTAAAGATATTTAAAGCCCAACCTTTAGTAAGCATGACTTTATTTTCTATTTCAGTGAGTTTCATATGATCTGTCTTTCTGGGTCTGTCTTATTTTACTAACATTTCATCTTGCACATCCATCTGCATTTTCACAAATAACTGGATTTCTTTATACTGATGACTAAACAGTATTCCATCGTTACACTTACTACTATGTGTTTCTTGGTAGACACGTAGCCTGACTTCCATATCTTGGCTATGGTGAGCACAGAGACCAGATATCTCTTCAGTATACTGAATTACACTTCGTGGATTTATTTCTGGTAGTGGGGTTATGTAAGAATTTTATTCTTAGATTGTTTTTTTTTCTGAGAATTATACAGCTTCTCCCCATGATAGTCACTGTACTTATTTCCCATCAAGAATGTATGTAGCTGAAGTTTTCCTGTGTCCCACCTGGCCCATGATCAGGACAAATCTCTCTCACCCACCAGTCCTACAGCCGCTAAGTAAACACACAGAGGCTTATATTAATTAAAACTACTCAGCTATTAGCTCAGGCTAACTATTGACTAGCTCTTACACTTAAATTAACCCATAATTCTTATTTATGTTTAGCCATGTGGCTTGGTACCTTTTCTCAATTCTGCCTTCACATCTTGCTTCCTCTGTGTCTGGCTGGCAACTCTTGACTCTTCCCAGAATTCTCTTCTCTGCCTGTCCTGCTTATACTTCCTGCCTGGCTACTGGCCAATCAGCATTTTATTTATTAACCAATCAGAGCAGCACATTCACAGCATACAGAGCCATATCCACAGCAAGTGTACAAGGATTACTTTTTTAACCACATCATCACTAATCTGTCATCACTATGAAAAGAGACATTTTAACTGTAATGATGTTACCTGTCTTGATGATTTCTAAGGTTAAACATTTTTTTTCATATACCTGATGACCATTTGTATGTCTTCTTTTGAGACATGTTTTCTCTCAGCCTTGGAAAATTTCTTTATTGTGTTGTGTGTTATATTCCTTTACACAGTGTGAATATATGTTGCTATGCTTGGTTTGATAAACAAGATGACTGGCCAATAGCTTAACAGGATAAGGTTAGGTGGGAGAGCCAAACTCAGAATGCTAGGAAGAAGGTCAGAGTCAGGAGTCACCAGCAGACACAGAGGGAAGCAAGATGGACATACCACACTGAGAAAAGGTACCAAGCCACAAGGCAAAGCATAGATAATAAATATGGGTTAATTTAAATGTAAGAGTTAGCTAGTAACAAACCTGAGACCAGCATTTATAATTAATAGTAAGCCTTTGTGTGGTTACTTGAAAGCAGCTTGCAGGACAGAAACTTCTGCCTATAGTGTTGTGTGTTTGTTTGTTATTATTTAAATTCTTTATGTATATTAGATGTCTATTACTTATCAGATCTATAATTTCTGCTCATCACTTGCTATGTAGATGCCTTTAAATATGATGTAATCTTTTTTCTATATGTTTGCTTTGGTGTGTTTGTGTGTGTGTGTGTGTGTGTGTGTGTGTGTGTGTGTGTATGTGTGTGTAGTATTCCCTAAAACATGTTGCAGATTAATGTCACAATTATCCACTCTATATTTTCCTACTAGCTGTTTAGATTATTTTATTTTATTTGGTGTGTGTGTGTGTGTGTGTGTGTGTGTGTGTGTGTACATTCATGTGAGTGAACTCATGTGTGTAAGTGCAAGTGTGTGCTTGTAAATGCCAGGGATCTGCATTGGGTGTCATTCCTCAGGAGCTTTTTCCTTGGTTTTGTTTTTTAGGACAGAGTTTCTCATTGGCTTGAGACTCACTGATTAGGCCTCCCCCACAATTCTGTTTTTCTCCATCTGCCCATTCTGAATTATAAACATGCACCATGCCCAGCATCTTTATGTGGCTGCTGAGGATCAAACTCAGACAGTCACAGTTGAGTGACAAGAACTTTGTGACCTGAGCTCTCTTCCTGGCCCTAGCTGTACATTTTCTAATGCATGATTTTAATTTATTTTTTGCTAGTGTTTCTATATGGTATGAAATTAAAAGTCCAACTTCATTCTTATATACAAGGATATCCAATTTTCTCTGCAGCTTTAATTGAAGAGATGGGTTTGACTACTTTGTTTTGGGTAATTTGGTTGAAAATTAACCAAGTGAAAAACATCTCTATTAATTCTAGGTTCTCTATACAGCTGAATAGAAAAAATTGTCTATTTGTGTAATAGAACTATGTAATTTTCATTTCTATAGATTTGTAGTATATATTGAAACTGAGTGATATGGCACAACTAGCTTTTTTTCATTTTGCTAAAAATTGCCTTGATTATTTGCAAACTTGTGAGTACATGTGAAGTTTAAGATTTTTTTGTATTATATTTCTGTGATTTATTTACCACCACAATTTTGGTAGAGACTATACAGATCATTGGATAACATAAAGAGTCTAATTACAGCCTATTTTCCAATCTATGAATACAGGGTAGATTTCTACTTGGAAAACAAATCTTCAATTATTTTCATCAATATTGTTTTTTTTTCAATATAAAGATCTTTGATCTAATTGGTTAAATCTATTTGTAAGGGCTCTAGACTGTCTTGAAAAAAAAAATTCTTTAGACTGCTCTTACTGGCAAGTCTAGAAACAGGAATTTTAGAAGTGTTTCTCCCCTCCCAGCCCAACTGGAGCTCTTTCCTCTACTGCTGTCTCCCTTTCCTCCAAAAGAATAAGTCTAGGACAAAAAAAGTTCCAACTTTACTGATCCTAATCCAATGCCCCTTAGTCAGCAATGTGGGGACACTGAAAGTTTTTGACTAAGAACATAACACAAGGGGTGTGGGGGTGGAGCCAAAACGGCCACCGTTCCTGCATTGGGCTGGAGAAAGAGATGTCCCTGCAACCCCAGCTTCTAGGTATCCCACACCAGGTTGTAGCTGATGAACTCTAGAGGCCATGCAGGGTTTAGGTACCTGGATGAGAAATGCCACCATCAAGCTGGTGCCCTCTCCTATATTTCCATCATGTAGGAGCCAGCCGCATGATGGAACTCAGAAACAAGCTGTAACACTGCCCTAGTGCAAGGAGTCTGCAGAGCCTGCAGTATCTCCAGAACGATTAAGAAACAGGTAGGGGCGGGGCAGGTCTGTTGGGAAGATCTTTTAAAATGTGGTTTCACAAAATTGGAAGATGCCAGAGCGCACGCACACCCCAACATGCACACATCCACGTGTACAGTGGAAAATGTCAAAACCAAAGACATAGGGGGAAAGGTGTGGAAGCCAGGCAGACCTTCGTGGTCTTTGCTACTGCTGGAGGCCATGTTGATGTCCATGGTCCTTGCTGCTGGGGGTTTGGGGAGGGGTGGCATGCTGATGTCTGTAGCCTGTGCTGACGGCTGAAGCCATGTTGATGTCTGTGGCCCTTAGTGCTGCCAGAACTCACGTGGAACTCAGTGATCTGTGCTGCCACTAACTGTAAGGGGCAAGGAAGCTTCTTTTGCAGTGGTATTGATGCCTGCAGACTCACTGTGGAGAATGAAAGACAGAGAAGGCTTCAGTGGCAACCTCTCTCTCCCACCTCTATTCCCGCCTCCCCAAAAAGAAATAGTCTGGATGGGAAGCCATTGAAGAGAACTCTTCAAAGTTATGATAGGATCCTGAAGTGTAGCTCTTTCCAGCTGATGGCTTCTGATGGGTATGGACGTGGGAAAGACTCACTTTTCTTTAAGGGGATCGCCACTGGGAGTTTGATCATGCTTCAGTGAGTATATGGGCAGCACAAATTGGATTTTTTTTCTTTTTCTTTTCTTTAGGGGAGGTCACAAGGAAAGGGGGTGGACCTAGGAAGACTGGGAAGTGCATGTGATCAGGGTGCATTATGTGAAACTCCCAAATAAACAATAAAAATATTATGTAGAAAAATAAATGGAAAAGTTACTTTTGTGTTAAAAGAAAAAAGAAAAGAACACAATACAATCTAAACTTAATGTTGCAGGAAGTAGTTGGGAAACAGTTTCAAATTTGGATCAGAAAGAATATATAAATTATTCAAATAGCCCCAGTACAAAGTAACAAAAGTAGGAGGCATGGAGGGTCAAAAGGTTAAAATGTCAGAATTTGGTAGATAATCAAACAGAAAGATAATGTAAGAGAATTAAAAAAAAACAGGTTATCAAGTTTCAGTGATTAAAACTAAGTTGCTATACAAAGGATTTCAGAAAATGGACATAGCTTTTCACATAGAAACAATAAAAATGAAAATTGAGATTGACATGAGCAGAGGCCTGGGTATATACTGGATAATTTTCTTAGCGCTAAGACAAGAATACCTGTCAGAAGGAACTCAAAGGAGGAATAGTTCATTTTGGCTCCCAGTCCATCATGGCAGAGAAGGCTTGATGGCAGGAATATAGAGTGACCTTGCATCAATGATAAATGCTGATGTTGAGCTCACTCCTTTATATCCAGTCTTGAACCCTGTTCTATCTAATGTTGCCACGCCTGTTTAGAGTTGATTTCTCCACTTCAATAAACTGTTTTAGTAAATCCATCACAACCAAGTCCAGAGGTACATTCCCACTCTTCCAAATTCAACCATGTTTACAAGTTCAACCATCACAAGGCATGAAGATGAAACTCCTTATTGCCAAAGAGGCTCCTAATAAGCCAAAAGGAAAAAAAAAATCTAACTTGAGGAAAGAATAGAAGTTGGTTATTGTAGATATTTTTAAATGCATTGTGTATCAAATATTTCTTACTTATTAAAACTATAAACATAATGCTAGTGACGGCATAAGAGAACAAGAAACAAAATTATAAATGAGATTAATAAGCAACTTGCGCTTCAGGAAATGCTATGTTAGACTACTTTTAGTCTAGAATAACTTAAAAATATTGTAAGAATAAATTACCCTCCTGTTTCAGATATTAGTACCCATTAGGCCTACATATCATTTCAAAACTCCCAGTCTGATTTTGACTCAAAGTTGTATGCTAATGAAGAAACAACCTACAGATTTTCTTTCACTTTAAATCAAGTACACATGAAGCATTGTATAATATGTATTTCAGCGATATGAACCAAAAGTTCAATGTTTGCAGGCCTCAGGCAAATGCTCAATGCCTTCCAAAAGTATTAGGCACACAGTCAAGGAGAAAATTCTCTCTCCACTGAAGCTTACTAAATCAACACCACCTGTCATATTAAATCCCTCATCTATTTCTACTGTTTACAAATTGCAGAGACTGGTCTTAATGTGTGAATTGCATATGTAATTATACATCAAATTAGAATTGTGGTAAACAAAATAGTTAAAATACTAATTATCAATCACACGTTAGTTATTTATTTTTGAAACTTAAATTTTTTAAAATACAGAAAATTTCCACCAACTGATGTTATAGTGTATAACAAAGCCCTAAGAGATTATGTACACCCAAAAATATGCCACAGAACTCTAAAGAACGATGGAAAAGTTCAACAGAATTTATTCAGACATTGTATTTAAATTTTATGGCAGCATACTTTCTGCACACTGAAACCATGCTCAGTAGGTAGCAATACACTCTCTGTGGTTACCTTTGAATTCATCCTTTGAGATGAAGTCTCTCTTGCTGAGTTTGCTTCATGCCACAGAAATTCCAAATTCAACTTTGAAAAATTACCCTAGGCAAAAGAGTGGCAAGCTGAATAGGAGATGCCCTATAATGATTATGGGTTATTTAAGTTTTTCTACTTTATATTGGACTGTGTGATATTGTTGTAAGAAAACATCCAAGGCTAGATACTGTAAAAAGAAGAGAGGCTATTTCACGTACGGTTTTAGAGTCCATCAGGCTGAGGTTGTATGTTCTTAGCAGATTTATTTTTAGTGAGGTCCTGTTGGTAAATGTCATGATGGTATAAATGCAGCAAAAGGTGGGAAGCAGACACAGAACAGGAGCAGAGAGGAATCCGTCTCGTTCTTCTATTGTGTTCCTGTCTGATAACTAACTAGGGGCCCCTAAGAACTACATTAATTTCTTCAAGGACCTCACTCCCTATGACATGATACCCACTAGTTCACACCTCTCAAAGGCTTTGTTTTTTCTCACCTCACAAAGATTCAAAAAGAAGAAACTTATATAGCTAAACCTATCCAAATTATAGCAATCATTTTTCAAACATTAAAATTTTTTAATGCTTAGCAATATGTTAAAACTCTTAGACTGGAATCCCTGTTACATTATTAGATTATGCTTTTGTTTTGTTTTTAATTTTTGAGGTTTTAATTTGTATTATATCTGTTATTATTTCAGGCAATTTTTAACTTTTGATTAATAGATAGGTATTCTTTCCTCCCCCCAAGTCTTTCTGGATCCTCTCCCCATCCCTACCCACTCAAATTTAATTTATTTCTCAAAAAAAAAAATAAATAAACCAACAAAACAACAAAACCCCAAACCAAGAAAACAAAATAAAACACTACCCTCCCCCACAAAATATCTGTAACTAAATAAAAACATACAAAAAAAAAAACAACCTGTGGCAGTCATTTTTAAGAAAGAAAAATAAAGAGCCAAGGATAAACAAAAAAATGGAAAATAAAAACTTACAAAGCTAAGATAGAACAATAACTCATCTTTATTGTCATTTCAGTATTTTTAGTTCATCTGAAACTATTATTTTCAGAGATTGGGTATAATTTGTAAATGTTGCAAATTTTACACATAAAATCTAAATGTATAAATCTTATATTTTAAATACCTTTTAAATACCGTATCACCTTCTTTTCTGTAGATAGTGAATGAGAAGTATCCAATATCAATATGCTATATCTCTATATTGCCATATCATACTGTAGAGTGGCAGGCCTTCTTGGCCACTGAAAAGTTGCCATGAGCATGTTTTATGTAAAACCAGCTTAGTTTCAGTCCTTGAAAACTCAGAAACAACAACAAAAGAAAACGGCTGCATTAGATTCTCCTCTAACAGAATCACCTTTCAAAAGAGAAGTGATAGCTGCCTTTAATCCCAGCACTCCAGGGGCACAGACAGGTGAATCTCCTCTGTGAGTTAAAGACTCTATAGTGAGACCCTGTCTCAAAAAACAAACAAACAAACAAACCAAAAAAAAAAAAAAAACCCTAAACAAAGAGAGCAAAGTGTGTATGTTTGTGTACGTGGGCACAAAGAGAAAAACAAAAGTCATAGGAGTTAGGCCATCACATGTGGAGTCTGACTATGATAGTCTGAATATAACGGCATGATAGAAAATCTCAGGTAGGGGGGTGGAGAGAATGGTTCAGCAGTTGGGAGCACTGGCTGCTTTTTCAGAGTACCCAGGTTCAAATCTTAGCACGCACATGGCAGCTCACAACCATCTGGAACTCCATGTGCAGGGGATCTAACGCTCTCTTCTGGCCTCCACAGGCACTGCATGGACATGTTTGGAGGCAAACAGCGACGAAGACGACAACAACAACAACAAATAACAAAAACCATAATAACAATAAAGGTTTAAAATGATGTTTAAAGCAGACAATGAGTTAGGCAGGATCTGACTCTGAAGTCTACAAAGTGAGTTTCTTTTTTAAGTAAAACTTTATTTTTAAACCATTTTATTTGATAATGAGTCCTATAAATATTGTTCAGGATAATTTCCATTGCCCAAGTCAATTAATTTTAGATGCTAACCACATCTAAGAAACACCTATGCCTAAATGCACCACCTAACCAGAGGACTACAGTCGCATTGGCACATAAAATGAATTTACCATCATAGGGGGTAAATTGGGAATGAAAACAAGTCAAGAAAGAACAAATAACATGATGGACTCAAGTCTAGTCTCAGTAAAAAGTGCATTTTATCAAACAAGTCTATCTAAGCACAAATTAAGACAGACATCGCCGAGCTTAATATAACATGAGGCCAGAGGGTTATCAAGGCAGATGCCTATCGAGGGGCAGTTTTCACAGAAGAACAAGAAATAAAATAAAAGTAAAAGGAAGCTGCTTATTATGCAGAATCAACAAGAAATCTAGTAAGGCTATGTTAATCAGAGATCAAGTAGGTTTCAAGAAAGACTATTATCACAGAGCCATTTCATTTTCTTTATTATTATTATTATTATTATTATTATTATTATTATTATTGTTTTTTTTCAAGTCAGGGTTTCTCTGCGTAGTTTTGGTGCAGAGATCCGCCTGGCTCTGCCTCCTGAGTGCTGGGATTAAAGGAGGTGTGTGCCACCACCACCAGGCCCATTTCATATTCTAAAAGCACAAACTCATCAGGAAAATATCAATGTGAAGGTATCTGTGTGATAGGGTATAGAATCCTTTGGGTATATACCCAAGAGTGTATAATTTAAGTGTATTATAACTTTGATTTTAATTTTCTGAGAACATCTAAACTAATTTCCAAGGGGCTGCTCTAGTTTATACTCCTACCAATGATATATAAGAATTGCCATGTCAGCACTTCCATGAAAGCTTTGTTATCATTTGTATTCCTGGAGATGGACATTGTGATTGGCATGAAATTAAATCCTAAAGTAGTTCGTTTTAGTATGCATTTAGGATGCAATGTTATCTATTGGTGTTGAACAATTTTGAAAATGGTTCCTAGACATTTTTATTTCTTATTTTGAGAACTTTAAGTTCTGTTCTGTAGTTGAGTTTAACTGGGTTCAATAGGGCTGTTGTCTTGGTATTTAGGTTTTTGAGTTCTTTATATAGTCTCATCACTAATCCTCCCTCAATTATAGAGCTAAAAGATTTTTCTCCTTTCTGCAGGATGCATCTTCATAAAAGCAATAGCTTTCTTTGCTTTACAGATACTTCTTAATTTTTTTGAAATTTCATTTATCGTACTTATTTATTGTGAAATGAAAATCCTGTGTAGAATTATTAGCTATGGATATACATTGAAGTGTACCAACATTATGTTGAGATCTTTCATCCATTTGGAGCTAAGTTTTCTGCAGGGTGAGAGATAAAGATCTAATTTCATTGGTCTGCATATTAATATCCAGGCCTCCCCAACATCATTTTATTGATGATGCTGGCTGTATTCTATAATGTACACCTTTAGTATCTTTGCCAAAAACAGGTAGCTAGGTGGGAACATGAGGCTGTCGCTCGCAGCCACTATCTCCCACGGCGGCCTCTACTGCCCTTTGGGCCTCGGTCCCGAGTCTCACATTCACCTGCTGTGGAACTTGCTCACTGGCCTAGTGCGCCACGAATGTATTGAGGCATCATGGGCACGCATGGACGAGATGAGGGCCGACGCGGAGAAGCTTATCGACTATGGAAAGCTAGGAAACACCAAGGAACAAGCCATGTGCATGGCTGACTGAGAAGGACTTGATCCCAAAGCTGTTTAAAGTACTAGCACCTCGGTTCCAAGGTCAGAATGGGAGCTACACAAGATTGCTGCAGGTCCCAAATCGGAAGGAGCAAGATCGGCCAAGATGGTAGTGACCAAATATAAAGGGAACTGCCTCCCTCCCCTGCCTCTGCCTCACAGAGACAGCAACCTCACTCTCCTAAACCAGCTGCTGCTGGGACTGAAGCAGGACCTACACCATAACCAGGAAGCAAGCCTCCACAGCTCCCACATGGTTCAAACGCCAAAGACTTTAACTGGAGCAGGAGAGTGCACAGCTCTCATAGGTGTGTTCACAGGCCTTGGAGCTCTTATAATGTGTGACAACTGGAAGTGGCGTTGTAAAGTGGCCTGTGGAAATGGAGCCCAAACCTTCCTACTGGCTCATGGTCCTCTCTTTGCACAACAGATAAAATTTTGATGTGACTGTATGAAACTGATTTTCTTTTCTTTCCTGGGATTTCTGGAAAGTGAGAGACACCTAAGATAGTAAATTCACAGCTTGTGTTTCTGAAAAAAAAAACAAAAACAAAATAAAACAGGTAGCTGTAGTTGTATGAACTTACATTTGGGTACACTTTTCTATTCCTTGATCAAGGTATCTTTTTGCCAGTGTTATGCTGTTTTTATTATTATGCCATTATGGAATAATTAGATCAAGTATAATTATCCTTTCTGCAATATTCATTTCCTCAGGATTGCATTAGCTATCTTCAGTATTTCTTTTCTACTCTATACAAATTTTAAAAAGTTGTTCTATATACATAAAAAATGGCCCTGAAATTTTATTGGAATTTCATTGAATCATTAGATTATGTTTGGTGAAGTGGTCATTTTCACAATAATAATTCTTACACTTTGTGAGCATGGAAACACTTTCCATCTTCTAGTATCTTCCTCGATTTTTTCTCCAGTGCTTTCAAGTTTTTATTTTAGAAATCTTTCATTTGCTTTGTTGGGTTTACACCTAGTATTTTAATTTGGGGGGGATACTGGGAGTGGGATTGATTCCTTATTTCTTTTTCATTGTGTTTGTCATTGCTAAATAGAAAGGATACTACTTTGTGTTTGTGGATTTGAATCTTGCTGCTTCACTGATTTGTCAGATTTAAGAGTTATTTGGTGAGAGCATTAGGGTCTATTAGAGATGAAATCACATCATATGAAAATAGGTTTATTTTGGTTTTGTTCCTGTTCATATCCATCTTTTTTTTTTGTCTTATGCCAGAAATCAAGCCCTGTATTGAATAAGAGTGAAGAATGAACAACCTTGTCTTGGTCCTGATCTTAGTGGGAATGTATTCAGCTTTGCTCCATTAGTATTATGTTAACTATAGCTATTATATACTTCAACTATTACCCTCCCCACCCCAGCAATGTATCCCAAGTACTATGTACACCTTAACAGGTATATCTGCACTATATGTTCATTATTGTCCTAATCATGGTAGATGAGGAAAAGAATCTGCTTAAATATCTATCAACTAATGAATGAATAATGAAAATGTCATGCATATACACAATGGGATTATTCAGCTGCAAAGAAAATCACAATTACGACAATTATAAAGACATTGGTGGACTTTGAAAAATTATGCTTAATGACCTCATACCTCAACTAGACCTAACTTATATCTACAGAATAACCCACCCAGACACCAAATAATATGCATTCTACTCAAAAGCCCATGGAAGGACTCATGAGCAAGAAGAAACTTTGGATTATGGTGGAAATGCTTGAATGTAGTTGTGTCTATATGAGTTTATTCATTTGTTAAATTCTCAAAATTATGTAGTTAAAATGGATGCTTCTATTCTAACTGCCAAAAGAATGAACTTAATGTTATGTTAAAGCTGAGAAAGCACATAAAGATGATGAGAATGGTGATGCTTTATTATAAAAATAGACCCCATGTTGTAGAAAATGATATAAACATACTGAAAAATGCCCGAGAGACTACATGAGACTCTTCTAATTGTGATTTGTTAAAAAAAAAAAAAAAAAGATGTCCCCTATCATACTAAACTGTCCTCCCCATTTGAATTTTAAAGCACACAGATGTATGTCTTAAAAAACAAACTTATCTGGCTTTAATTCCAAAGGTTATTTTATATTTCATTTCATATCTCCTTGTATTATAAATCCAATAAGGATTATTGAAGTAAAATAGTAACCAGTTCCTAAAACCATTCTTCCAGCAAGCCAGGTGTTTTTTCCTCATTCAACAGTCAAAATCTTGTATTAGAAAAGTGCAGGCAAACTTAAAGTGTCCATTGCCAATCCTAATCAGTCAGAAATAAATATAAGACATTTGAAAGGAATTGAAATCACTGCAGAATATTATGTTCAGGCAAAACTTAGTTTTCAAAATCTCATACAATATAATCAAAGGGTGATTAGCCTGGCGTTTGCCAGGGATGAGGTCATGCTGCTTACTCTGCATCCCTGTAATATTCCAATAGCTCCTTCCCACTGCTCACTGCCCATCTGTCTTCACCGCTGGTAATGGATCAGTGATCAAATTGTGCTGACATTTATTGCCACTTAGAGTCTTCAGATGTGCACCTCATGGAGTTAGTTTATGAAGAGGTCACTTCTTGAAGGCTTGAAACTAAGGAAAGAGCACCAAACTGTTGAGCAGGAGCTAGGACTGTCACGGTCATGGGTCACCCTTTCTTATGTACCTGAACATAACCCTGTATATTTGAAGGACTACTGTGTACCAAAAATTATATTCACTTAAAACATGAATTACACTGCTTAATTTTAGAAGCCTACAAATTCAAAAGTTCCAAGATGGAATTAAAACTAAGCTGATTGGTCTCGTTTTCAGTCAGAAGGACCAAGTAAATGAGAGAGAGGTGAATGTTCCCACCCCCTCTGTGTGCACCTAAGACTGTACAGATTTGTATGTGTGTGTACATGGAGTCCATAGGTCAATATCAAGTGCCATTCTTCAGGAAACAGCTATTATTTTATGAGACAAGTTTATCACTTGGACCTGGGGCTCAGTGGGTTAGATAATCTGGCTGTGCAGTGAACCCTAGAGGTCCATCTGTCTCTACCTTCCTGAGATTGGGATTACAGAGTGCCATCATGCTTGACTTCTGTGCGTTGTTTCTGGGTGGCAAGCTAGGGTACTTTACTGACTTAGCAACTCCTCTGATCCAGAATTACTTCTTTCCATTCTTAGAACAGAGAAACATTCAATACAAACAACATGCGTAACTTAAATAATTGTACATTAGTGTGCATATCTTTCATCCTCCAGAACATAGAAATATCATGAACTGTGGAAGTGGCTGAGATATACTTACTTGCTTTGAAAGAATGAGGAGCTGAATTCAAATCTCTAACATACACGTTAAAAGCTGAACATAGCTGCATGTGCCTGCAATGCCAACATCAGGGGTTGGAGACAGATGGATCCTGATAGCTCTCTGATCAGACATTCAACCTAAAAGGCAAGACTCCAGTTCATTGAAAGATTCTGTTTCAAGGCTAAGGTGATCTGAGTGATCAAGGAAGACTGTCAACATGTCTCTCAGCCTCTGCATGCCTTCACATGGGTACATGCACATACCACACTTATGTACATGCATTACCCACAAATACTGCATGCACATGTGCACACACACACACACACACACACTCACAGAGAGAGACAGAGACAGAAGCAGACAGAGAGAGACATAAGATTGATTAGGAGAAGTTCTCTGTATTAGGCCTGGATGCAGGAAAACCCACTCTTTCCATCATGGCTATCCCTGTCATTTTACCCTTCACCTTACAGATTGTTTTTCTAGATTTGCACAGAGCTCATTTCCTTAGTGGGATACTAAAGATACTTTGCATACAACACTTTGCCTCATTTGGTGCAAAAGGAGTTTGTGGAGAGGGAACATTGATTTTATTTTCCATATAGTATGAACCATGCAGAATGAAAATCTCTGCCTCCCAGAGGAATCACCAGACCCACTCTCTTCAAAGGGTAATGAATACAGTTGAGCAGAAATGATGAAAGTTCTGTCAGTAAATGCCTCTTTGAAATACTGTTCCTGGTGATTATATAATTATCATTTTGATGCCTTTTTCTATTTTGAATCTAACATTAAAAAATTACTTATCAACTGACAATCATTTTTGCCCAGATGCAGACTCAAGTAATACAATGCACAGAAATCATAGTTGGAAAATCATTTTGCGGTGTGTAACTAATTTATTTTACTTTCAATGATGCTGATAGACACAGAATATTTTCTATTTTCCTGGGCATGGGTAAGAAATACAACTTAAAGCATTAAGTCTGACAAAAGTGTGAGAGGCAAGAATAGCACCAGGGGTCTGTCTGTCACGCACCGCACACCAACCTACGCTAATCGTAAAAGCACAGAACGTTAGACACAATAGTAGAGGAGCTCTGACGGAAACTCTGGGCAGAATGTTCATTTTCCCCTGATCTCCCAAAGCCCAAAATATTCATTAATAAAAGTAATGACATCTTCGTAAGTGGAAACTAACCGGTATAGTAGAACCAAGGTCTTCATGGGTGATAGTCATCCATGTCCAGCCTATTAATGTACAGTATGTGAAATGTATGCAGCAATAAGATCTACCTAGTTCCGTTTGTAAGATATTTGCTCTAAAAGGTTGAAACATTGGCAGATGCTAACCTGTTATGAGAAAAGACATGCTACTGTTATGATTCCCGGTTAGCGTGTTATATTTGAACTAGAGAGTAAGCGCCGTTTTTTGTTGTCATGTGATGAATAGTATTTCTCCAGTAACTGGAAGTGTTGAAGTCGAATGGGAGTGGAGGGGAAGAGAGGAAAATTGAAAGTTAACATGCCTTTGGAAGAACGAAGAAACTCACTCAGACTGTTTCATTGCCACCCTGGTTGACAAATTCGTTTTTTAAAAGATTTTATTTATTTTATGTGTGTCAGTGCTCACATGCATGTACGTGTGCTACATGCATGCCTGGTGCCTCCGGAGGCCAGAAGAAAGTGTCAGATCCCCTGTAACTGGAGTTGATGACAGATGTGAGCTTCCACATGGGTGCTAGAAAATGAAACCTGATCTGCTTCAAGAGCAGTCAGTGCTCTAAGCCACTGAGCCATCTCTTGAGAGCCCACACATTCTTCGTAATCAAGCACATACTAATATTCATTTATCTCTCTTCCCATGCTCAGAACTGAAAAGAGTTGCTTAACTAAACTCCCATCAACTGCCTATTAAATCTAACTGCTCCTAAAGGTTTCTGCATACTGTTGGGCGGTGGCGGCAGGTGCCTTTAATCCCAGCACTCAGGAGGCAGAGGCAGGCAGATCTCTGTGAGTTCAAGGCCAGCTTGGTCTACAGAGTGAGTTCCAGGACAGAGAAACCCTCTCTCGAAAAAAAAAAAATACTAAAACTACTGGATTGTAATCTCGCAAGAACCATTACCACATTTAAAAGTTCTAAATTATTGTTTCTCTTATTTTGGCATGCCTAAGATATACAACTGAATTTTTTTTTTCTAAGCTGCAAAGAACAATGAAATTTATAGGAAAATGGATCCTCCTGGGAAATATAATATCTGGAAGTAACCCAGTCCCAGATAAAGGAACACAGCATGTTCTTTCACACATGTGTACCCTTATTTCAAATTCTTAGATCACTGTGTCGAAGTGACTATAGAGGTCAGGAGCATGGAGAGAGGTATGGGGAGAAAAGGCCTTAAGGGAGTAGGCTAGGAGAGAACATCTGAAATCTAATAGAGGCGGGGTCTAGGGATGGAAATGCATAAATAGGAATGTGGCCAGAGGGTGAGAAAGGGGAGAGGATTGGAGGAAGGACTACACAAAATTAATTGTAAATGTATTAAAAGTAAAAATTTTAAAACTTTGAATGAAGGCACCTAACATGAATGAATAGTGTTCCCTGGAGAAACCATAGACTACTACACAAAGCCTAAAGTACCTGATGTCTGGATGTGGAATATATTCCCATGAGTTACTGGTCAGTAAGGCTCTAGGGGTCCCCAAATGCTGGCTATTGCCATTGCTATTAGCTGACCCCCCTGAATGAGATGGGAGAGCCCTATTGCTAAAGACACCACATAATTTGGTTGCGGGACTTAGAGAAATTGAACAGGAAGTTTCTTCCTTATCAGCTAAATTCACAGTGCTAGAAGTTGCTATTCAGGCTCCTAGGGGAGAAAAGTCATCATCAGTACTATCCATCTGTGGACACCATCAGCTCCAATAATGACCCACCAACAAGATATTCTCACTGCTGTAATAGTAGGATGGACATTATCAAGTAATCAACTGTATTCTGATTGGACTTGAAGCCTACAACACATGAAGGAACACATGACTGGTAAACTTAATCAAAATCCTATAGCTGAGGAGGTCATAAAACCTGGGGAGGGGAGAAGTTACTAATGCTGTTCTGAGCAATGGATGTGTTGTCAAACTGTCTCTAGGTATTTATGTTTATGCCCATTAGTGAGTACATCTGCCAGTCTTCCTCAGACAAGCTTCCTTTTGCAGTGGACTGACATTAATGGAGATATGACTGGTCAAAGCAATGAGAATAGATTAATTTTGAGTGATCCTCCATAAATGATACACCTATATCACCCTTCAATGCTCAGGAAGAGGGGATGGGAGGAATGTAAGAGTCAGAGGATGGAGGGAAGTGCTGTTTGTATCTTCTGAGCATGACATAGCTTTAGAACTCACATGTTTACCGCACCCATAGTTACCAGCACACAGCCTGCACAAAATTGAGCATCAGCATCCTATCAAGCATGGGATAGATCTTCACAAGACCCATCCATCCAATCCTTGAAAGACTATAGGCAGTCAATGGTTGGGGGAGAGAGCTGTCACATTCTCCAGTGGGGTAGACACAGGTAAGCTAGTTGCTCAGAAATAAATCTCCACTTGTGCTCATGCAAGTGACTATAATCAAACTCAGTTAATCAAACACACACACACACACACACACACACACACTTGAGGTTTCAACAGGAAAGGGAAGGAGATTTAAGACATAACAGGGTATAATAACTGACCAAAACTTATTATGTACAGCTACAAAATTGCCAAATAATTAATAAAACCATTAAAAAGAGTCACTGTATGGGTTATTAAAGCATAGATTCCTTAAGACAGGTCCAAAAACTTGTACGAAAATTTGTATTAAAAACTCTTCCAGATGATGTTGATGTGGTTAGTTCATTTCTGCCATCCTTTGACATCATGTATGCCCAGATAGGCTAAATGGACATCTATTAAATTCTACACCTCCCAAACATCCAGGTATTCATACTGAGCCTAAAACTGATATTTTTTTAAAGCAAACTGGCTCCTAAAATATAGTTATCAGAAATAACTAGTGAAGCTGAAAAGTAATTGATTTCTGGCTCACTACAAGTGCCAGTCTTCAGGTTTAACTGGCAAATAAATGAATATCATCTAAAAGACCTTCCTAGAAAACAGGAAAGATTTAAAGTATTAGAATTAGATAAAGTGATGATCTATGACCACCAGTGGCCACTGCAGCTCTGTATCTATATTTGTTAAAGGTTTGCCTTCTAGCAACAGGCTGCCTGTCCTGGGTACACTGTGGTAGGAATAGAAAGTCAAGTGAGAATTGTGATAACATCAAGGGATCTCAGCAGACAAACTAAGCACTGTTATAATTTTAAAGCAACAGTTCTGAGATTGTTATATGAACCCAATAACAGTCAGGATTCCAATAGGTGCTAGAATTCCAGCAGTGGTGAATATGATAAATACATTATCATTCACCACAGTAGTTCAATGTAAAGAGTAATCTATAAAAAAAAAATGACATACGAATGTGTATATGGGATGTTACAGATAAGCAAGACAACTCAGACCTCCTGGAAACAATATGGTTCAGCTATAAGAGAACAATGACTTTTGTGTGTAGGCAGACTTTCTTTGGACTACCAGCTCCCATATAATGAAACGGAGACTTTTTATTAATTAAGAAAGATTTGCCTTAGCTTAGGCTTGTTCCCAACTAGTTCTTAGAACTTAAATTGACCAGTTTATATTTATCTACATTCTGCCATGTGGCTCATTACCTCTTCTCCATACTGAATGTCCAACTTGCTCAACATCTTGTTGGTGAATGGCACCTCTCTTCATCCCAGAGTTCCTATCTCTTCCCGGAAGTCCCACCTATTCTTGCTTGCCTAGCTATTGGCCATTCAGCTCTTTATTAAACCAATCAGAAGGTGCCTTGGCAGAGACACATCTTCACAGTATACTCCTATATTGCTCCATATGCAGACTTCCAGGTTGTACAGGTTACATGGGGGCTTAGAAAAGGAAATGTTTAACTGTGTGACTCTCTGGGTAATGGAGCTGTGCTTTCAAAGAGAAGGAAGATATCAGAAATCTTGATAGACAGAGTAGAGAAATTCTATTTCTAGGTGACAGCAGGAAGGTTACAATCTCTATGCTAATATCACAGGGTTCCATAGGGATCACATTTTAGGCTTATGGGTGGTATAGTGCTCCAACAAAGGTATTGTATCCCTTGTCTCCAACTCCCTCTCCAGTATCTCTTTGTGAGAAAGCACCATTTCCAATCTGACAACAAAATATCACTCTTTTCCTAATACAAATATGAAATATAACTAGAAATCCATAGAAATAAAATATTGTCCATAACATTTTAGATTCTCTTATCATTTTAAGCCAAACAGCCTAAAAAAAATAAGGAAAAGCTTAGGGTTGAATCAATTTGGCATGCATATGTAACTGTGCTGGACATCTGGGACCATTATTTAATGGAGCTTCATACTGTCATTCCACGTGATTGCTGCAGACTTCATTTATTCTATCCTCACAGAGCTATCTACTTCTATACTTACTATTTACTGTTTCCCACTTTCTACTTTTTTTTTATCAAATAGTCCTGTTTTAGTCTTTGTTTAATTTTCCTCATCTTTTAAGATGGAAGTTCAGAATTAGAACGTTTTCCCCTAACATGAGTACCTAAAGCACTGAATTCTCTAAAATGTTTCTTTTGCTGCAATGTACACATTTTAACAGGTCTTGTTTTTTTATTTTTATGCCACATCAAATATTTTCTAATTTCTTATATTTTCTCCTTTGATAGATAGCCTGTTTAGAAATACTGTTTCCAAAATTGGAATTTCTTACATATTTTTATTTTATAACTTTAAATTTCTGTCTTCTATATATACTCTTAATTCAATTTTGCTGTTGGGTTGAGAACCTTGTGCTTAAGCATATGGTATATTATGAAAATGCTTCATGAGCAATTCATAGTCTAGTGTATTTTGTACTGTCCCAGTGAATGACATAATGGCTAATTAAGTCAAACTGGTTGATGGTGTCATTCAAGCATACTGCATACTTCATGATTTTCCATCTACTTGCTTTGTTACTGATAAAATAATATTAAAACCATTCTTGGATGTGGAGTTGTCTCTTTCTCATTATTGGTTTGTCGGTGTTTGCTATGTTTTTAATTTTTTTCATATGCATTTAAGCATTGAACAAATATTGATTAAGTTACTCTTTATCAAAGGAAAATGTTATCTTTATACAGTGTCCCATCTACTAAAGTTCATCTTGTCTGATATATATTTTTTCTACTCCTTTAACTTCCAAGGATTTGTGTCTTTATATGCACATGTGCTTCTGGTGGAGGGTTTACAGAGGGTTTTGCTTTGGTAATTTGATAACTGGACCACAGACTTGGCATATTTGATTCATGTGTATTTATAACCATAAAATGTATAATTGCAATTCATTGTATCTCTGCCATCTTTTGTCAAATTGTTTCGGAGACTATTTCTGTTTGCCTGCTTTCTTTTCCTATCATCATTTGGCCTGCATATTTAGGGTGTTAAATTATTTCTTTTCTTTGTTTTTGTTCAATTATCTTCCATTAGGTGATCTACTAGGAAAAGAAGGATTTCAGTATCATGTTTTGAAATCATTAATCTCCCTCATATCTCTGTTACAAATCCTATGTGCAAAGTTATTATTTTTATTTTCAATGAATAATTAGAAAGTAATTAAATTTAATTAATTGTAAAATGTGAATAAAATGAAGTCTATTATACTTGATGAAATGATGGTTATTTATAAAGAGCTTAGCCACACTCTTTGTCATAAGCTATCTTCTCTGTAGACCTTCCTGACTTGTTGTCATGATCTCTGCATTTGGGAAGAGTCATGCATGCTCCTCACCCTGAAACCTGCTTTCAGCTCTTGTAATTGTTTAGTTTGGAGATACCTTATGCTTGTTCTTCCTGGATATTTGTTATTTTCATGGCCTTGTAAAATCTTATCCTTCACATGTGCAATTCAGTACTCACGGAAAAACTGAAAGAGATCCCTATACATAAGCTTTGAGTTCAAGAGGTACACAGTTTAAATAATAACTGAAAAAAAAATTCTGTATACTACTTTAGAAACCCTTCAGAGGGACTTAAATCTAATTAATTCCCAGGATGCTAATAACGCTCTGTCTTCACCATGTTCAGTGTACTTTTTATAACACCACAAACAGAATCAGGAATGCACAGCAGAAGACTA
>CABHPP010149735.1:0-77020 GCA_902168425.1 Peromyscus attwateri
CAGGTGACTGGCTTGAGCTCCTCAGCCGGGGAACCTCGATGAGGTCATGCCGCCACCCACAGGATGGACGTACTCACATCTTTCCCGTTGTCTCTGTAATTCAACCTTCCCCGCCCCTGCCTGCAACAACTCTTCTTGGCTTTCTCTGTTGTTTTCTCTGCATCCTACTTTTACACTGCATTACAGATGTTCTGTGCTGCTAGACTACAATTTCATGAGGGCGGGACTTTTATCTCTTGTATCTCCACAGCAGTGCCGGGGTTCCTAATAAATACATTCCAAGGGAATCATTGAATAAATTACTTTATTAGGTTCAGATAATCTGTTGCACCATAGTTGTGATTACTTGGGTTTAGATCGCTCTTGAACCCAAACATACTCCTGAATAAGACTCTTGGAGTGTCTTGTACCCATCTTCTCTCACTTATCTGACCAAGCCCTTTCTTTCTTTCTTTCTTTCTTTCTTTCTTTCTTTCTTTCTTTCTTTCTTTCTTTCTTTCTTTTTTTCTTTCTCTCTCTCTCTCTCTCTCTCTCTCTCTCTCTCTCTCTCTCTTTCTTTTCTTTTGAGACAGGGTTTCTCTGTGTAGCTTTGGCGCCTTTCCTGGAACTCTGTAGCTCAAGCTGGCCTCGAACTCACAGAGATCTACCTACCTCTGCCTCCCGAGTGCTGGGATTAAAGGCATGCGCCACCACCACCCGGGTCAAGCCCTTTCTTATCCTCTTCTACCAATCCCTACCCACCCTACCCATCCATCCACCCTGTCCTGTCCTGTCCTGTCCTAGCACGTATTGCACACTTGCTGTCATTTACATCTGTCTTCCCTGCTAGAGTATGAGCCTTGTAAGAGCAGGAGTTGGATTCTGCTCTGTCTCCCACATGGTACAGCCTAGGGAGTGCTCAGTGAGAAAACGGATCCAGTGCCTGCTCCCTACACCACATCTCACATGGGATCAGGTCTGAGCCGTCTGACTCCTCTGCAGCTCCTCAGCACCAGTCTTCTTCCATTGCTTCCATTCCATGACAGCAGCCTCTAGACTGGAATGAGAGCCTCCCAGCTTGCCATGGCTGCCTCAGACGTATCTGAAGCAAAGACTTGATAACCTATGTTTTCTCTTGACTAGAATCAGGTCACTAGGAACCCAAATTTTATTTTCCTACCTTTCAATCTAATATGCACATATATATCCAATGTATTGGACAAGTTTTTTTCTCCACTGCTCTTTAGACTCATACAGTCTGGCTTTCAGCCAAGCTCTACTGAACACATGTATGTTTTTCAGCTTCTGTCACTGGCTAAGCTCTCCTCCCCTTAGGTCGCCCTTTCCCATCTCGTCAGTTGTTTAACTACTTATTCAGCAAATATTGGGCAATGGGTACCAGCCCCTCTCTGTGCTCATCGTGGAGCTTCAGAGAGGATATTGCACATCTGTGTGTTCAAGATGGTCCTGCGTCACTGTAGAAAAGACACTTGCCCCACTTCCCAGAGGCTCAATAATCACCCTCTCCACAAAAATATCCTGGCACCAGTGAAATGGAATTACCACTTTGTGAGCTAAACTAGTCAAATATTTCCCATGTACTTTAATAAATCTCCAAGTTAGTGTCCAGCCTCACTGGTGCATTTCCTTTCTTGGATTTATTAGTACTGATTCTATATCCAGCTCCCTAATGGAAAAAAATGCCATTTTTGGCAAACCAGTGTGACCCAAGTGTAACTAATGTCCTCTGTGGATAAGCCATTCTGGGACACAGAATACCGTCCTTTAAAAATGGCATGTTTTATTACCCCCAGATAATTGCCAGAGCAGTCAAATGCAAAGTTAGGAAATTCCACAGAAATAGCCCATTTTGTTTTCCCACTGTAGGAGAGATGTTCATTGGTCAACTGCAGTACAATATCAAGAAGAATCATTCTTCATCGATCGGCTTCATTGTAACCTTTTTCTTTCTTTAAAGTCTCTACTCTCCCATGTTTCTTCTTCTGGAGATCTTAGATAGAGTAAAATGACATAAAGACTTATTGGGAGAAAAGGGAATTTGACCTGAAAATCCAATTTTTTATGAGATTTGTAAAAAAGGATAAAACATTGTGATCACACGTGAATATATAAATCTTGGCATTAACATGTGTGATCAGATTTCCTTTCAATGTATCTTTTATCAAACAGCCTGTGTTGGGTAGTGAGATGTAAGGTAAACTATGTGTGATATCCATGTATAATCACTAGCTCAGGCTTTCTTTATTCTCTGGTCATATTATGTGTACCATTAATTAAAAATTATTTCATTTTGCCAACATTCAGAAGTTTCCCACTGCCCTGGAGAAGGGATCTAAATTCATCAGATGCATTGTCCTAGCTCTGTGGTTTTTCATGATGGTACAATTCTCTTCAGAGAGTTGTTGCAGTGTTTCTGATCACTTCCAGGAATTTTCCCAAGTCAAGAGTAACCTTGGGTAAAAAGCAACACCTTGAGATATCACCTTGTTCTGCTTACTAAATGATTTCTGATACCTTGTTCTGCTCACTAAATGATTTCCAATTTCTTCGGGTGTTATAAAAAGCAACTTTTCTTGACCACTACTGATTTTTCCCCCCATTCTTGGATTGCCCCCTAGTGGTTTAGTTAACTAATGACCGTATCTTGGAACCTACAACGGGGTTTCTGATGACTCTAATTATTTAATTTTACTTTGTCTTTTCCACACCTCTTCCTGTTTACAAAGGAGACGTCCAAACACCCCTGAAAGGAAAGTAAGCAATGTGCAGAGTGGTGCAGACACTTTGGGATAATCAATGCATTCTGTGGAACACTGTGAAATCCTTTGTAAAAGTTGCCCGTTCTGGTTTTCTGTCAGCAACGTTTTTCACTTGCCTGGCGTTCACTTTCTCTGTCAATATTCTATTGGAGTTGCGCCAGGTAATCTAGGGGTGCCAGGATGACTTACAGGCTGTGTTGCACTTTGAAAATACCAATTAGATATGCTGAATACAGCTGGGCGGGATTCCCATACTCTCACTCATAATAAACCAATCAGCACTCTTGGGGCCTCAGTTGGTCCCAGACTTCTTGGCTCCATCTGGGTAGTTGGAGCTGTGACTTGTCCGCGCCCAACCACTTGAGCTCCATCCAAATGGCTTGGGAAACCTTTGAGATCCTGTAGAAAATGAGAGAGAGGCCTGGTCAGCGTCATAGCTGGCTCTCTGCTGGATGCTGGGTCCTAGACATCTGTACCAGGAAACTCAGTGTAACAAACATCACTGATCTAAAGCTTTCAACAAGCAAAACTCCAATTATTTATTGGCTCATTAAAGAATACCAAGAAGTGTTCAAAACTCAAGACAGCTTTATTAAAAGATTTTAAATCAGAATGTTTGCTTTTATTAAGACCTGAATTGTGAGAGGACAGTTGATATCACAGACTGATGGTGAATAAGGGACAGAAGGTATTTCTGCTCTAGGAACAGTGTCTGCAGAATTGGACTAGAGACTTCTTTCAAGCAGGGTGTGAGGACAGGGAAGGGAGGGACGACTCTGTGGTTAGGAGCACCTCCTGCTCTTGAGGAGGACACTGGTCCAATTCCCAATACTCAATCACATCAGGTGGCTCACAATCACCTGTAACTCCAGTTCCAAGGGATCCAACGTCCTCTTCTGGCCTCTATAGGCACAGGGTGCACAGACACTCAGGTAAATATGTACATACACACAAAATTTAAAAATATAGTGAGTATAAAGTGATCAGTGGGTTATCAAGTACATAGTAGAAGAACATTTACTTATTTGTATTTATAGTTATTGAGCACCTACTGTGTGTAATGAATTCATTTAGGTAAAACTGAAATGGCGTATGCCCCTCTGAATTTCATATAGCCACTTCCAAAGACATAGCATGTGAGAAATGACTTCATCTTTTAGAGATGTGTAGGGTCCTGTAAGAGAAGGGATTTTGTGTTCTACATGACTGTGGTGAGAAGAGCCAGGACCAATGTGTGGACTCTCAAGGGAATCTGTCTTCAGTGAATGAAGGACCCAGCACTGACCACAAACAGAATGACCAGGGCCATAGGGAAGAGAGAAGCATGTCTTATGCTTTTCCTCTAAATAGAAGTACTTTGTAAGACATTTAGGATTTCGTATGGAGGATTTCTGTAGTATTGGCAAGGAGGGACTAGATGGGATCCATGGTTCTTTCTGCTGCTTAATTCCAAAAATCTGGGAATGTGATGGCTGCCAAGATCATTGCCATGGCTAGGTCTCTTAACTGAGAGAGGGAGCTTAACTGTAGGATCTCTCTTATCCAAGCCTCTTGTTCTCAGTACTTGATGGAAGTAAGGAGAATTTGCTTGGTTCTGTTGGAAAGAGTGGAGGCATGGGGCAGGTGTTATCAGCACTAGGTGTCTTGCTTTGCAGTCTGATTATGAACGTACTTCTTTTTGTGAACTCCACCAGGGTCTCATTTATTCTAGCATCTCTGCTCCTATCCAGCTGTTGGGACACAGAGGGTTAGGAGCTGGAGGCTTTTAACTGGCATAGAAATTGGCAAGGAGGGACTAGATGGGATTCATGGTTCTTTCTGCTGCTTAATTCCAAAAATCTGGGAATGTGATGGATGCCAAGATCATTGCCATGGCTAGGTCTTTTGTTAACTGAGAGATGGAGCTTAACTATAGAATCTCTCTTATCCAAGCCTCTCTTACCCAATGACCAAGAGGCAAAGATTCCTGACATCTTCCTCCTCTAGCAATTAAGTCCCTGAGTCCGGATCTGCCCAGGCTGGGGGTAGGGGTGATCCTATCAGGCACTCTCTCCTAAGAATCAGGAGCCTGTAAAGAGCAGCCAAGCACAAACATGACGTGGTGGGGATGACAATGAATACACATGATTCACTTAGCTCTTATTTTTCTTACTTTAGTATTTCTAATCAGAAAAAAAACATGGAAAAATAAATATACTTAATTCCATTTTATAGACAAGGATACTGAGGAGCTGAGAAATTAATGCTGTGCAGCTAATTTAATAGTGAAGACAGGACTTAAACTCATGGTCTGTGTGCTTCCTCTGTTCCAGATGCCTCTGCCCCTGCTCAGTGGGCAAAATGAACACTGGACTGAGACAGGCAAGTGGTGTCCCTCTTCCACCTAGGACCTTTGTCCTCATCTATAAAGATGAAGAGAGTGGGCAGAGGAATTTCTATGCCAGTTCAAAGCCTCCAGCTCCTAACCCTCTGTGTCCCAACAGCTGGATAGGAGCAGAGATGCTAGAATAAATGAGACCCTGGCGGAATTCACAAAAAGAAGTACGTTCATAAACAGACTGCAAAGCAAGACACCTAGTGCTGATAACACCCGCCCCATGCCTCCACTCTTTCCAATAGAACCAAGGAAATTCTCCCTACTTCCATCAAGTACTGAGAACAAGAGGCTTTGATAAGAGAGGTTAAAGGTTTCAAAGAAAAGTCAGCACACCCAGGAGAAGAGAGAACTGAGAAGAGTGTGCTGTGTGGCCTAGGGATCTGAAATTCTGGTGAAATCCACTCTTTGCTTTAGAGTTCTTAAATGTACAGTACCTGGTGAGTAGTAGAAAGGGCCTCTGATAGCTCTCTGAACTCCTTTTAGGATGGACTAGACTCTTGCACCTATTTCTGTTATGTCTTTCTTCACAAAACATCGCTGAATTCTGGCTCAGAGTATGTGTTATGTATGAGCAAGGAACCAAGACAGAGACTTGGGTACCAGTCCTGCCAGAGGGAGGATTTCGTTGGGCATGGCTCCTTGACTTTGTCTGCAATACAAAATACTACTAACCCAATGAGCCTCCGCAGAATAGGATGGTGGGAAGCTGTCACTTCTGTTGGCCCTAGCATATGGAATTGAGATTATGATTAGATGTCTACATCAACAGGACAACTCAAAAAACAGGTCGGCACACCTGATTACTTTCTACAACAGGCAAAAGAGCAAGCTTACCTTTTGGCTTTGTGGATTGTGACCCAGATTCTTCCACAGAGTAACAGCTCCATGGTATCATGGAAAGTGGAATCTCAATGTTTGCTTTGGAAGACTGTAGGAAGGATGTTCTGATTGACCACCCAATGGCATTTATTGGAAGAGAGAAGGTATTGTATTTCTTTGCTTTTTAAAACGTTTCATTCATGTGAGTTAATGTCACCATTATGGGGAGCAGTATGGAGATTTCTCAGAAAGCTAAAAATAGATCTACCTGGGCCTGGGGAGATGGCTTTGTTGGTCAAGTATTTGCTACAGAAGCATGGGGACCCATGTTTGATCCCAGAAGCCAAATAAACAAGCTGAGCATGGTAGTATATATTTGTAACCTCTGTGCTGTAGAGGCAGGACAGGTGGAGCCCTGGAATTCACTGGCCAGCCAGCATAGCCTAATCAGTGATTTCTAGGCCAATGAGACTTCTTGCCTTTAAAAAAAGCTTAAAAGTTCCTGAGAAACACCTGAGGTTGATCTCTAGCCTCCACATGAATGCACATAATATACACGTGCTTATATACCCACATGAAAAACATCCATGTGCACACACACAAGCACATATGCACATGCATGCACACACACACACACACACACACACACACACACACACACTGATCTACCACTACAGAGACCTGTGTGTTCAGTCTGTGCACGATGGGGAAGTGTTAAAACTTTTAGGAGGTGGGGTCTAGAGGGAAGAGATTGGAGATGCTTGCCCTTTAATTATGAACCCCCTCAGCTTCTTCCTCTGTCTTGCTGCTTCCTAACTGCTGTGAGGCGTGAGCAGCTTCAGACCAAGATTCTCACCCCACAGTGATGTTCTGCCTCACCATAGGCCGAAGGGCAATGCCATAGATGACTGTAGAATGGAGCTACTAAAACTGTAAGCCACAATAAACATCCTTCCTAAGTGTTTGTCTTGTATTTTTTTTTTCACACAGCAGTGGCAAGCTAAAACATGGGTGTATGTCTGGAGGAAATGAATATTAAAGAGATCCATCAACACCTATGTTTATTGTCATTTTATTCACAATAGCTAAGAGAAGGAAGGAACATATATAACTACCCATAAATTAACAATAAAGCAAACATTCTTTCGTAAGTGATAGACATATGATAGATAGATAGATAGATAGATAGATAGATAGATAGATGATAGATAGATAGATAGATAGATAGATAGATAGATAGATAGATAGAGATGATAGAATATTATTCAGCCATGAAGAATATGTAACCCTGTCATTGGCAGCAAAATGGATGAACCTGCAAGACCTTGTGTCAAGTGAAGTAAACTCAACACAGAAAGACACACACTCCATGGTCTTTCTCATATGTGGGAGATAAATAATGCACCTAGGTATAGAACAGTGAGCGGGGAATGCAAAAGGGAAAGGAAAATAAAGAGAGGCTAGATTTAATCAATGGCAATATGGAAATACCACACTGAGTCACACTGATATGTAAATTTAGTAAATGTTTACGAAAAGTTTTGTTCTGATGTGTCTGGGGCTGACAAGATGGCTCAGTGAGTAAAAACACTTGCTATGTAAGTCTGATGACCTCAGTTTGATACACGGAATCCATAAAAGGTGGAAAGAGAGAACTGACTCCCTAGGGCTGCCTCTGACCTCAGCTTGTGTGCTATGGCATGTGCATGCCCAGCCCCTTACCATACACACACAAAGATAATAAATAAAATCTAAAAATGATTGTTAAAGAATTATATCTATACTGACCCACAAACAAAACATGTTTCTTCCATCTTTCACTTTCCTGTTGACTTTTTTTTATTATTATTTTTCTTAACTTGGTAACTGAATTTCATGGAACACTTCACAATTAAATATCTCTTCTGCTCCCCTTCCTTAATGATCTTTTTAAAAACACATTTTCTCAATATTATGTGCTGCTCTTCACAGTTCATAAAACACAAATTCATGATCTCACAAATCCAGCCAAAGCCCACAAGGCCATAAAGCAATCATTATACACATTTCACAGGTGGGAAAGCTGCAGGCTAAGGAATTAAGTCATTTTCTCCATGCTGCTCAGCACTGTAGATGAGCTTTGACTTGACCTCAACCTATACAGTGGTGATTGCTGTGCCTATGCTGTGTCCTATATCAGCAAGTTTACACGTATGGGGTGTGGCAGACCTTGCTTAGGACATGGATTCTTCTTTCATATGATTTTTATGAGTCCAAAGACTGAAGAACTTGGTGTCTTAAAACATGAGCAAAGCAGTCATGTGATACAGAAGGTCAAATCTATGAATGGAAAGAAAGGTACATGCTTGGATTCTAAGTAAACTTTTTATGATGCAAAATGGCCCCTCTCTAACATCTCTAAGGCTCTCATCACTAGACATCATTCAGTCTACCTGGAGAAGATACTCATATATTGTTGGGCAAATGGTTGAGTAAGTGGCTGATAACCATGTGCTGTGCTCTGGAAATATAGCAGTGAACAAGAAACTAGTCTAGAGGTCAAGGTGTACCTCTGTGAGAAAATACTGTTTACTTTGAGACTAAAGGCAGAGAAGGATTTGTCTAGTGGAAGGAAGTGGTGAGGCAGATAGAGAATGTTTAAGCATACAGAATATCATAAGCAGTAAACATAGAGCTCCAGGGGTGAGCTTTTAGGAATGTAGACAATTTCAACGTAAGCACAGGGTAGCAGGGGTGGGTGATGATGCTGGGTGGACCAGGAGGCAGACAAGGCCTGATAGATAAGGGTCTGACCCTGTATACCAAAAAGCCTGAGACAGAGGACTGTGTTCTGCAATTACCGCCATTGAAGGCAGATCCAACATGGACATGAAAGGCTGGGAAACAACAAGAATCAGTTATAGCTACTTTGTATGAAAACAGGGTCTTTAATAAAAGCAGAAATGGAATTTGGGGTCAGGGGGAGGGTGCCCAGGGCTAAAAGAGTAGCGTGAGCTAAGGGCTATGGGTATTCCAGAAATGGGCAGCAGTTTGTGTTGCTCAAAAGGAAGGGATGGAACTAGGGAGACAGGTTAGTAGTTAAGAGCACATGCTGGCTGTGCAAGTGTGAGGCCCTGAGTTCAAATCCCCAGCATCCATTATAAAAGTTGCTTGTGGCCATGTGTGCTCGCAACCCTGGCTTTCTGGGTCAGGTGGAAACTGGAAGTTCCCAGGATCCCAGTGGTCAGTCATCCTATTCAATGGGCTTCTGGTTCACTGTCTTAAAGGAATGTGGTGAAGAGCAATAGAGAAAGACACTCAGTTTCCTCCTCTGACCTCTACATCACACACAAGGGGTGCGCACCTGAACATCTGCCTGCATGTGCCATGTACACACAGATAGATGGATAGGGCGGTAAGGCCTGAGGCTGAAGAATTCAAGTGGGTGACATCAGTAAAGGTCTTAGATGCTACAGCAGGCTTGTTTAGGTTTCATTCCATAGAAAATGGGGCACTGGTTACACTGTTCAGTCAACCCTGAGGATGACAGAACACATAACAGTTTTTACTGAATGTCACAGTCTACCCCTCACTTTCACAGACTTAACCTCACATGAGCTACAGTGTGACCCAATGTTGATATCTTTTGTAATTGTTAACAATGGCTATTATTGACTGCCTGCCTAATGTTTTTCTTGCACAGAATTAGATAGGACCTTTACAGACACCATTTCAGATAATTCTACCATTTTTTTCTTTACAATATTTTATCTGAATTTTAGATGAGAAAACTAAAACAGAGAATGCTAAATAACTCATCTAGGGACACACAGGCACTAAAGGCAGCATGGACTTGGACTGGATGTGTGTTCTATACATTCAGCCCTGGGAACAGTGCCCCAGTTGAAATATGACTCTATAAACAGGAAAGGAAGAGGGCTGGAGAGATGTCCCAGTGGTTAAGAGCATGTACTGCCACTGCAGTGGACCCAAATTCAGTTCCCAGCACACACACACAACATAATGTAACACCAATGTGAGGGGACCCAACACCCTCTTCTTGACTTCTGTGGGAACTTGCACTCATGTGTACATACTCACACACAAGATACACATGAATACACATAATTTTAAATTAAAAATAAAATCTAAAATGAAGAAATCAAATCATCTCTATTTACAGATAGTATGATCCCATATTTCAAGGGCTTTAAAGACTACCAGAAAAAAAATTTAACATGATTTTTTTAGTTGATTCTTTGGGAATTTCACACCATGTACCCCAACCCCATCCATCTCCAAGTCCTTCTATATCTTCTCCTCACCCCTACAGCAACCCCCTCAAAGGAAAATCCAAAAAGAAATAATAAAAACAAAACAAAATAAAAATAAAACAAAAACCCAAAACATACAAACAAGAATATCAACTAAAAAACAAGGAATCATTAAAAAAAGAAAAACAAAAAGAAAAGAACAACACAACAAAACTGTGGTGATACTGTGTTCCCAATATATTGTGCACCTTAATAAACTTATCTGGGGTCAGAGAACAGAACAGCCACTAGACAGACATAGAGGCCAAAAAACGGTGGCACACACGCTTTTAATCCTAGCATTCCGAAGGCAGAGATCCTTCTGGATCTCTGTGAGTTCAAAGCCACACTGGAAACAGCCAGGCATGGTGACACATGCCTTTAATCCCAGGAAGTGATGGTGGGAAGCAGAAAGGTATATAAGGTGTGAGGACCAGGAACTAGAGCTGGTTAAGCTTTTAGGCTTTTAGCAGCAGTTCAGCTGAGAGCCATTTGGATGAGGACTCAGAGGCTTCCAGTCTGAGGAAACAGGATCAGCTGAGAAGTTGGCCAGGTGAGGTCAGCTGTGACCTGTTCTGTCTCTCTGATCTTTCAGTGTTCACCCCAATACCTGGCTCCATCAGGTTTGATTTTATTAATACGACCTTTTAAGATCCTGTTACACAAAACTCTTTGCTCCTCCATCTTTCCCACCTCTCCATCACCTGATTATTTGTTTTAGAGGAATTGGGAGCTGCTGTGTATCATGCCGTAGACCCTTTAGTCCTAACAGCTTCACTTGCAAATGTTCATTGTTTAATGTGTTGTTGGTTCGAGGCCTCTGGCTTTTGGCACACTGTCAATACTGGACCCTCACCAAAACTCTTCCTGGACATCCTGCTGTTGCCCTGAGTCATGGAGATCCTGCGGCTATGGTTCCACAAGGACCAGCCCCTTCACAAGCTTCAGCAGGTCATAGATGAGGTAGATGTTGGGGAGTGCCAGCTTAAAGCCCTGGATGTGTGCCTGGGCCTCTGGGACCATTCCCCTCAGGAGTGGGGCAGAGCCAGCTCTCCCACACCTGTGATGAGGGGCAGGGTCAGCTCTCTGGTGAGGGAGGAGCAGCTCTCCCCAGGCCAGTGAGAGGTGGGACCAGCTCAGCAAGGCCCTTTGCACTTCAACATATCATTCAACACGTAGTTCACGTGGACCCTGGCAGTAACACGGGCAACAGACATCAACATAGACCCAGGCTGTGGTAGGACCATGGACCCAGTCGCGACCCTCAGCAAAAGCCAGGCCTTGACAACACCATGGTCTCGAGTGGCAGAGCAGGCCACTCAGATTGGCATGGTCCCAGGCAGCAGCATGTCCCTCCTTGGATATTAGTCCAGACTCTGGGGATCTGCACAGCCTTTGGTAGTGTCAGAACTACCAGAAAACTCTTATATCTGATACATAGTTTCAGCAAATTAGTAGGATAAAAATATCAACATACAAAAACCTATAACCTTATTAGAGTAAAGAACTATAATAAGTAAAGAAAATAATTATATTCACATTATCTTCTAAAACAGTGGTTCTCAACCTTCTTAATGCTGTGACCCTTTAATATAGTTCCTCATGTTGTAGTGACTCCCCCACCATAAAATTATTTCATTGCTACTTCATAACTGTAATTTTTCTGCTGTTATGAATCATAATGTAAGTATTTTTTTTAACATATAGAGACAGAGTTTTCCCAAAGAGGTTGCAACCCACTGGTTGAGAACCACTGCTCTGAAATATCTAAGCCTAAGCTTAAGCAAGGTGAAAAACCTCTAAAACAAAAATATTAAAACACCAAAGGAGGCTGGAAAGATGGCTCAGTGATTAAGAACACCGGCTGCTCTTCCAGAGGCCCTGGGTTTATTCCCAAACTTACATGGTGGTTCACAACTCTCTGTAGCTGCAGTCCCAGGGGACCTAACCCCCTCTTCTGACCTCCATGGTCACTGCATGCACACGGCACACTGACATGCACACAGAGAGACTGTTCATGCACATCAAATACAAATAAAAGCTTAAAAGAAGTTTAAATAAATAAAAGATACACCCCCCCAAAAAAACCCAAGGATTTGAAGAAGACACTAGAAGATTGAAAGATTTCTCAAGCCCATGAATTGGAGAGTAAACATTGTGAAAATGGCTATATTATCTAAAGTGATTGACAGATTCAATGTAATTCCCATTAAGTTCCACTTACATTAGTCACAACCAGAAAAAAAAAATCCTAAAATTTATATAGATTGACAAAAGACTGCAAACAACCAGAACTGTCCTAAGAAGGAAGAATGCTGAAGAAAAATGCTGGAGGCATCACAATACCTTATCTCAAATTACACTACAGAGCCAGAGTGGAGAACAAAAACAGTGTGGTCCTATCACAGGGAAAGACGCATAGACCAATGGAATAGAATAGAGAACACAAAATAAATCCACATAGATACAGACACTTAATTTTCAACAAAGGTATCAAAACACAACATCTTCAACAATTCATGCCAGGAAAACTGGATTCTCCTGTGTAGAATGGAACTAGATCCGTATCTCACACCCTATACAAAATCAATTCAAAATGTGTCAAAGACCTTCATGCATGACCTGACACTTTGAAACAACTAGAGGAAAACATTTTAAAATATAAGTATAGACAAGGACTTTCTGAAAAGAACCCAAAAGCTCAGGAAACAATAGCAAACATTGATAACCGAGATTGCATGGCATTAAAGTTACAGGAAAAGGAAACAGGAGAGTGAAGATACAGATTACTGAAGGGGGGTGGGGATCTTGAACAGCTCTGTGTCTCAGAGCAGATTCATATCCAGAATCTGTAAAGAACTCAAAAATTAAGTATTGAAATAATCAGCCATCTGATAGATGGACACGGTTGAAGAGCTCTCAAAAGAAGCATAAGGGGCCAGGCAGTGGTGGCGCACACCTTTAATTCCTGCACTCAGGAGGCAGAGGCAGGCAAATCTCTGAGTTCAAGGCCAGCCTGGTCTATAGAGCTTCTGTGTAATGTAGATTTTATCATAAATATATACGTGTATTTATGTCATTAAAATAGAAGAAACTGAAAGGGGGTTGTGGGTGAGAGATTTAAAGGAGGGAAGGAATGAGGGTATAATTGGGGCGGAGACTAAATATCACATTTCCCTTCATATACATAATCTAGATGTAAATATATACATCTTTGTACATGTGTGCAAGTATATGTGCATGTGTGTGTCGTGTATCTGTGTGGCATGAAGGAGTGTGGAAGGAAGAAGGAGACCAGTGGAGGGAAAGAGGAAAGAAGAGGAAACAGGCTATTACTGTTGCTCTCGCCAGGTATAAAGATTTGCATGTATAAAAACATACTGAAACCCACTATTTTGTATGCCAAGTAAAATACTAATTTAAAAATCCTGCTACCCTGAGATCTACGGCACCCCGTCAGAATGGCTATCATCTAGAAACAAGCAACCAATCCTGGTGAGGATTTGGAGGGAGAAGAACCTTCTACAACCGTGGTGAGAATGTAACTTAGAAGAGCTGCTGGACATCCATCAGCCGGATGTCCTTCTAAGGACTAAAAAAGGAATCACCAGGCACGTGAACCATGTGACCCAGCTGCACCACTCCTGTGTATATACAAGGAATCAAAGCTAAAATACTGGAGACACATGCACATCTATGTTTGCTGAATTATTATTTACAATAGACAAGATGTAGAGCCAGCCTGGATACCCATTGCACATGAAATTCTATGAAGCCATAAAGAAAGATGAAATGATGTTATTTGCAGGCAAACAGATGGTGCCGGAGAGTATCGTGTTAAGTGAGCAAGCCAGACCCAGAAAGACAAATATCCTATGTTTTCTCTCATCTGCTGAGCCTAGGTTTAAACACATACATATGTCCAATATTAAATATATGGACACACACACACAGTATGAAAGCAGAAGAGGGATGATTTAAGGTGACGAAGAGAATTAATGAGAGGGAAGAGAATAGACAAGAGGAAAAGCAGGGATGAAATATAATGACATGTATAAACATCATTGCAAAAGCCATTATTTTGCAAACTAATTTGAAATTAATTTTAATAGCAATTTCTTAGACACTAGTGAGATGAAAGATGGGTAAAAAGCTGTTTACTGGAAAAATGAGTGAATCTTTGGCAACGAAGGTAGCATATTTCTATGACATTATAAATCCTTGTTGTTTGGGGGAAATTTACTAATGATACAGAAACCAAACAACCTAAGAAATAAAGCTGGTGTGCTCATTCAAGTTGACCTATGTACAGATATTGTTAGTGGCAATTTTAATGTACACACACACATGAAATTATTAAATAATTACTTCTTCAGACATTCTTTCAGTTGTACTTGCATGCTAAGTTTGATAGCAGCTACGGAAGATGAGAGGGCCTTGACCCTGTGATGGAGGAGACAGCCCTGGCTGGTGGCCCCAATTTCAGCAGAGTTATTTCAGAGAACTCCCTGTACCTGTATTTGGGTTTCAAAGGCTTAACTTTGGTAGGATGTTTGCTCTTGGTGGCAGCACATCTCTTTGCCGAGTACAAATCAGTGAGCTTTGGAGAAATGAATTTGTTCTCAGCTTGGGTTGAAATACAAAGTTCACTTTCCTTGGCTTTGTGTGAAGCACTGGCCATTCAGACGCCCCACTGGCAGTGGTATTAACCATGAACCCCTCTACAGTGCTGGGGAAAGCTTTGCTGGACCCACTGCTCTGCCTGAGCTCTCTCCATGTCGGATGGCAGAAAATGGGACTGAAGTAGAAGGAGCAGTGGCATTGGTCATCAGCCCTGTGCAACCTCCAGATTAAGATTAAAGAGCTGACAGCTCAGTATCTAGTATTATAACCCCGCACAGCCCCTCACATGAGGGAAATAATCATAATGAACATAGAACAATGGGTAAAGTTTCAATACAGACTCTTACTGTGTAGTATCGGAGCAAAGCTAATTTAGCTTTTTTTTTTTTTAATAGAATACACCCTTATTAAAAGAAATGATCTCTGAAGTATTGATAGGTGACTTGTTACTGTGGTGATAATAATACTCCTTACAGGAAACCAGACCCCTTCTTGTTGGAGGCTGGGGACACAGTACTTGCTGATTTCGGGGTGCCGATCCAACATTATTTCTACCTTCAGAGCCTCCCATGGCCACCCCTGCAGGGGAGCAAAGACTCAACAAGTCCCGGTTCCCGCCACAATCAACACACTGACGAAGACAGTGGGTGGGGGTGTTCCAGAATTTAAGAGGTGGTAGCCAGAAATTCAGACTTAGGGACAGTAAAATTAGGTCACTTGGCTCTAACAGAAGAATTTGTCAGCAGTGGGACTTTCCTGGGAGCAGAGGCAACAAGCGAGTGAGCTTTGGGAATATCTTCTGTAAGGAGGCAACAGTTCCGCATCATCAGCACTTAAAGTTAAAAAGTGCTGTGAATGCGCCTTGCCTAAATCACTGGGACTCATGGCGACCGACATTGAACAATTGAACACTATCCTGGTGAGCAGCATGTCAACTATTCCACACAGATGAGGGAATGGGGATCAATCAGAGCTCCTAAGTCACTCACCCAGTTCCTACAGAGAGTGGGTGGCAGAGTGTATTGTCTCAGTCCACTTGTCTCACTCCAGATCGTATCTCCAGACTTGGTTTTCAGCAAAAAGGAAGCAGTCAGATGTGTATCTGAGAATGGCCTTCAAGTATCATGGCAGGGGTCCAGAACATTCACGAAAGAAAAACCCAGCTAGGACTTCGCCTGCAGTGCTGAAGGCTTTCTCAAACTGAAACCAGTCAGCTGAGTTCAGAGTGGTTGTGCTCCAAAGGGAAGAGACACACCCCAGCCACTGGCTGGGGCTCCTGTGTACTCATGCACAGATAACGTTCAAGCCAATGGATAAACAAGAGTTTGGGCGAGTCCTTTAGCTGTGAAAATAAATATATGCTTTGTCAAAGGTGTGAGGGCACAGCCTTCACCCACCCAGTCTCTGGAGCTGGTGAGGCTGAGCCTTCTGCAGGCACCCAGCAGAGGGCCAGGTTTGTCAGCCTAAAGGAGGCTCCCTGCTGTCAGGGTCCTATCCAGCACCCAACTCTCACATCTACATATTCTCTAATGTATCCAACAAATACTTATGGCATCCCACTATGTGACAGACACTGAGATAGATGTGGACATGGATGTGAAAATTCCTAAATGGGGCTTTTACGAATGTTTAGGGAAGGGAGATTCTAACTACAGAGCCCCTGAGTTAAAGATTTAATCTATGATACAGTGGTGATGGTCAATCTTTATGAGGACATCACTGCCAAAGCATTTCTCTAAGGCCCTCCATCTAAGCTAAATTACCCCTAATAATAAACATGAAACTCAACATTTAGTCAGTGAGCCTAAGTTATTGTCCAAGGTCAGCTTGACTTCTGGAGGAAAACTCACTGGAACAAATGCCAGCTCTGCTGTAGCTTCTGTGTGGTCATGGGCAAATTGCCAACCTTCTTGCACCTCCATTTCCTCGTCTATAAAATGAGACTGTGGTGGTTAATCTGGGGTGTCAGCTTCACCAGATTGAGGATGTCTGTAACCTTGCTTCTGGATGGGCCTGTGTTTGCAGAACAGACTGCTGTATAGGTCAGGCAGCTGAGTGTTGATGACCCATCTCAGTGTGGGCTGCATTGTTCCATTTTCTAGGACCTGAAGTAGAAAAGGAAGGTGGAATAGAATACCTTGCTCGCTGGCTCTTCAGTGAGAGGACATGTTCCTGCTGCTGCTCCTAGAGCTCAGGCTCCAGGTTCTTCAGCCTTTGGACTCAAGAGCTCAGCCTGTGGCCTTAAATTGGGAGCTGCAACACTGGTCTCCCTGTACTGAAGTGTGGGGGCCCACAGAGACTCCGTAGTGAGGCCTTATTCCATCTTGACTCAGGGTCATAGAGCCCAAGTCTGCTTTGCCCTGCAAGACTGAAAAATAGGACATTTTGGCCAAAGTCGTGGTTACCAGATGTCTTACATTCAAGACCTAATTACAAGATGCTTTGTGATTAGGGGTGGTTACCAGGCGTTTTGAGAATTAAGGAAGGGTCTACACTTGTTTGTACTTTGTACCTTGACCTTGAGAGGGGGAGGTCTTTTGCCTCCCCACCTTGCTGGTGTATAAAAGGCCCATTAGGAATAAACTTGAGGCGACTGCAGTATTGACACAGAGCCCTCCCAATGCTATTCTGTGTCTCTGTCTTTTTCTTCTACATCTGTTACACTAAGTGTTATCCTTATGTCTCTATTTTTCATATCTTTTATTTCTGCATCCTCACTCCTCCCTTCAAGGACTGTTCGATGGGTTGGGCTGGTCCCCGACACTGAAGCACTAGGCTTCTTGGGCTGAGACAGTCACACTATTAGTTTATAGCTTATACACAGCCTTTATGAGCTATTTCAGCCTCTGAGATTATATGAGCTCATCTCCATTTGTGCGTATGAATCTCTCTCTCTCTCTCTCTCTCTCTCTCTCTCTCTCTCTCTCTGCTCTCTCTCTCTCTGTGTGTGTGTGTGTGTGTGTGTGTGTGTGTGTGTGTGTGTATGTCTTGAGAACCCTGACTAATAATTGTCCATTATCTTGATATAAGATTGAAATGAGTTAATAAATGTAAGGTGTTTTAAAGTACTACGTAAGTGTATGTTATATGTAAAGAACATTTAAAAATGATCAGGAGATCACAAAAAACAAACAGAACAAGAAGCAGGGCTAAAAGAGACTTTGGGGCTAGTAGAGCCAGGCAGACATCAAGGAAGGGAGGCATGGGCCAAAAATGCTGGGGGTTCAGCTTCAGATCAGGAGGACCAGGCAGGCAGGGGTTTGGAGGCTGGGCTAAGACTGGATTTAAAGTGATGATGTTAAAATTTCAGAGAACTAGTGCAGATTAATCTTTTCTAGCATTCTGTAAATATGAGATATATGAGCCCATTTGGAAGAAGGAGTCTCATTTGGCTAAGCAAAATAAACTCATTCTGTTCTGTATAGGCAGTTTCTTCCTGGGTATATCCTCGTGGTGGATTAGGTTGATCTAAACTTGCCCTCTCATCACAGACAACTAAAAATCTACACACTGTGTATGTGCAAATGATTTCAGATAGTACATTATGGGCATTATAAAAATGTGACTCCACTCCTGCTCAGTGCAGGGTGCTGCATAGGAGAACCCCAGGACAAGGGGGTCATTCTGTTTGGTTGAAGAAATAGATCCCTGGGAAGTGAAGAAGCTGGAAGGTTTGAAGTGAAAGAGCCATCAAAGTTTCACATAAGTTGGCAAGGCTCCCTTTCTAGGATATGCTGTTTAAAAAAAAAAAAAAAAAAAACAAAGGACAGAATAGCATGCTACTCCTGTATGTATAGGAAGAGGAAAATAAATGTACCAATATTATTTTGAGGGGAAAGAAACCCACAAGGAAAAGCACCCAAACCCCCTGTGAATCTGGCTGAGCAGTAAGGAATGTACATGTGGAGAGAGACTCCACCAGTCAAGAAAAAATAAATAACTGCAAAGCAAGCAAACCCCAGAGTTGACAAAGCTGCTTCTGAGTTCCATTTGGCCAGAGTGGGGAAGTGCCATTGCACATGGGGACATTCAGCTGGGCCCATGGAAGGGTGTGGTCCAGTTGGAGGGCTAAATTGGTCCTAAAGTAGGAGATAAAAACAGTCTGGCAATGGTTTCATAACAAGTACCAAGGAGACAAGTTTATTAGCAGGCAGATTACCTGCCCACTGGAAAAACTGTTTAAAAAGAAGAGGTGGGGTTGAAAAATGCGGCACCACAAAGTCCAGCATAACAAATCAACAGGTCTGCCGAGGAGTTGATGTGACTCTCAGAAATCATTTCAAAGTGATTTTTAAGAGGCTGCCTACAAGAGGGCCGGCTATATTTCTGTATTGCTTTGACTTTTGGAAGGCTGTTACGATGGCTCTTCTTCATTGTCAAGCTGACTACATCTGGGATAAACTGCAGTCCAGAAACAGAAGGCACACCTGTAAGAGATTTTCCGAATAGTTTGAAGTGAGTGAATTGAATTCTAGTCTGGACTGTAGTTTCTTTTTCTTTTCTTTTCTTTTTCTTTTTTTTAACTCTTTGCTCTTTTTCTTTGTGGGTCCACCACCCAGCTCCCAAATAATCACACAGAGACTTATTATTACTTATAAATGCTCAGTCTTAGCTTGGCTTGTTTTTAGCCAGATTTTCTTAACTTAAATTGGCCCATCTACCTTTTGCCTCTGGGCTTTTGCCTTTCTCTAGTCTGTTTATCTTTTCTTTCCTTCTTATTCCATGTCTGGCTGTGTGACTGGGTGGCTGGTCTCTGTATCCTCCTCTCCTTCTCCTTCTCCTTCTCCTTCTCCTTCTCCTTCTCCTTCTCCTTCTCCTCCTCCTCCTCTCCTTCTCCTCCTCTTCCTTTTCCTCCTCTTCTTTTTCTTCTTCTTCCTCTCTCTGTCTCTCCCTCTTTCTCTGTCTCTCTCACATTCTTCTCCTTCTTTTATTCTCTCTGCCTGCTCGCCCTGCCTATTTCTCTCTCCTGCCTAGCTATTGGCCATTCAGCTCTTCATTAGACCAATCAGGTGTTTTAGACAGGTAAAGTAACACAGCTTCACAGAGTTAAACAAATGCAGCATAAAAGAATACAACACATCTTTGCATCATTAAACAGATATTCCACAGCATAAAAGAAAGGAACACATCTTTAACTAATATTCTACAACACTGGACCTTTGAATTATGAAGACATACACCTTTGATCAGAATCTTAAGGTGGGAAGATGTACCTTTAATATGGGCCATACATTCTGCTGAAAGTCTATATGAGGGCAGAGAAGAAGAAAGCTTTTGCTCTTTGGCTGATTGCCCTTGCCTCGCTAGCACATCCATTCCTTCACTGGCATTAGAGCCTATTTCTTCAGGATTCCAGCACACACTGAAGACATCCAGCCTTGTGTGACTGAGAAACTACTAGGTATTTGGACTTTCTGTTCATAGCCAGTCATTTTTGGATTAGCTATTATAGCCTGTAAGTGATTTTATATATATAATAGAGAGCTTCATTCCATAAGTTCTGTGACTCTAGAGAACCCTGACTAATACAGATGTATTATATATTAGAAATGAAAGTCAATCATTAAACCAATCAGAACAGAAAGACACCAAGACAAAATGCAAGCAAACCATATTTAACTTTATCATATTAGAAAAAAGGAAAGGCAATCAAAGTCATATTTGATACAGAATTTCAACTATGTCATCAGGATCTAGAGAAAAGAACTATGAGCCAATGTTGAACTATTCTACATTTGTGTTTTCCTAGCAGGATTCAAACCTGAAATTATGTTGCGTGCATTGAGAGACTGAGCAACTGTATAAACACCTGATATTGTTGGGATTCTCTCTGCATGAGAGGGAATATACAAACACAGGATGGGAAGGTCACAAAGAAACCTCTTGAGGTTTGACTGGAAATGAAGGTTTCAAGAGAAACTCATGCTCGCTCTCTCTCTCCCTTTCTGTCTTCCTCTCTCCCTCTCTCTTAAAGTAGCAGCATGTTTGTATGTGTGTTATAAAGACACACAGACAGGAAAAACAAGAAACACAGAGAAAAATGTTACAATGTGGGGAATGTTTTTTAATTGGTGGATCTGATTGAAGAGTATATGAGAGTTACCTTGCTATTCTTGAAATTTTTCTATACATTGGAACAATCCAACTGAAAAATTAAGAATAATAAATGCATGTCTCTTGCCTTTTGGAAGCAGTCTGTGGTGCAGTTGATGCTCCAGAGCCCACCATCTGTTCCTTCTACTGGAACCAGAAAGGTGATCACACCTTGCTTGCCTCTCTTCTTCCTGTCCTGTGTCATTCCCTCTTTCGTAAGTGTGGCGGTTTGAATAAGAATGGCCCCCATAGGTCCATAGAGAGTGGCACTATTGGGAGATGTACCTTGTTGGGGTAGGTGTGGCCTTGTTGGAGGAAGTGTGTCACTCGGAGTGGGCTTTGAGGTTTCAGATACTCAAGCCAGGCCCCGTGTCTCACTCTCTTCCTGCTGCCTGCTGATCCAGATGTAGAGCTCTAGTGCTCTCTCCAGCACCATGTCTGTCTCCATGTCTCCATGCTTCCTACCATGATGATAATGGACTACACCTCCAAACTGTAAGCTAGCCCCAATTAAATGTTCTCTCTATAAGAATTGCCATGGTCAAGGCCTTAACCTTTTCTGAGGAGTGGATGGGGGTAAGTTGGGGGAAGTGGTGGGGAGCAGGAGGAGGGGAGGGAGGGGGAACTGTGGTTGGTATGTAAAATGAATTTTAAAAACTAATTAAAAAAAGAGTTGCCATGGTCATGGTGTCTCTTCATAGCAATAAAACCCTAAGACAACAAGGGTGACCTGAAATACAAGAACTGCACCCAATTCTCTGTCTAGGGTTCCAGTGTGCAGGATCCATCTGACCAATCCCATCCCTCTTCCCTTCTTAATCCCCAATACTCCTGTGGTAGGCTAAATATGTCCACCATCACAACAGGTCCACATCCTCACTCCTAGAACCTGTTGAACATTACCTTATATAGCAGGAGCCTATACATACGATTAAAGGTTTGGAGGTGAAAAGGTTATTGTGGGCTATCTGGCTATGCCTGGTATGAGGGTTGGGGGTCCTTACAGAAGGAAAACAGGAATTCAAAATGAGAAAGCAATGTGGTGACTGAATCAGAGACTGGCATGATGAGCTTAGTTGATGAAGGAAGGGGGGCCCTCAGCCAGGTGGCAACTTCAGCCAGGCGATGATGAGAAGCTGAAAAAGGCAAGGGAATGGATTATTCCCTCACAATCTCTGGAGGAATGCCTGCCAACACCTGGATTATGGACTAGTAAAACTTTTATTGATCTTAGTGTCTGGTACATGGTATGAGCACAGAATGGGAAATCAGGCAAGCTGGTCCAAGATCCTGGCTCTCTCACTTATTGGTCGTAATGTGTGGATGGAGGGTGAGTGTTAGGGATAGAGATAGCAGGGTTGAAATGCCAGGCACACCGAGAACGTTCCGTGAATTTTACCTCCTAAGGGAGCACCTGATGATATTGCTAGTCATACGGTTTCTTTTGCTGTCCTTTGATTCTGCTGCTGTCACATAACCTCAACTTCAAACATCCCAATCCTCTCACAGCATGCAACGAGGTACCAAAAATGCACCAGGTACTTACAACTGCTTTCCAAAGGCTTCCCTCGCTCGTTACCTGGAATGAAGCATCAGGAAGCTGAAGATATCTGGGCAACTCAGTGCACCACAGACATTGCCTCAGAAAAGGGACCCCTGTGGAGCTCTGAATTCTTATGTGGGGGTGCAGGAACATTTCTAACCACAGAATCTCAACCTTCAGAAATTAAAACCCACAAACATTTCAAATGCTGTAATACTAAATCAAGTCTCTCTCTATTTTCCACTGGCCAGCAACTCTAGATCTGTTTTTTCTAACACAAAATGACTTAGCACATTATGAATCCTTTTTTTTCTTTTCCTTTTATTTATTTATTCTTGTCTCATACATTACACCTCATACTTATATTAAGGTTTCTTTAACAAGCTCTGGAGACACTTTCAAATGTCGACATTCTAAGGATTAACATAGAAAGAAGAAAAAGCCACATGCTTTAGGTACAACTAAAATCCAAATTGAGGTTTGAATTATAGTGCAAGTTCTAATAATGTGTAATCCTGCACTCCAGCACAATGTCTGGCACCAAGGAGGTGGCTTCCTTGCAAATATTTGCATGGCTATTAAGCCTGAGGTCACCTGGAGCCCAGGGCCATGACTAACATTTAAACTGCACAGCCACAACAGTAATAACATCGTTATGAGGAGGGTTGACTTTGGGCCTCATACTACAAAGTTTATTCTGCATAAATCAACTCACGTCCTCCTGACAATGCCATGAGCTTTGTGTTCTTTCCCTCATCTTATGGACCAGATCACCAAAGCTGAGACAAAAGGAATCTGGACCTGACAGTGGGACCTGACAGCCTATGATGGCGATTTGAGTAACATCATTTTTTCCAGTCAAATATAGCTGGCCTCACATGGGACTAGGCCAGTGGTTAAAGACAAGAAGTGATGGAGGCAGTATTGGCTGGGAATTTAACAGCTGCAGCAGACTCACTCCTTGATGGGGGGTGGAGGGAGGAAGCAAACACCTGGAGGGTGCTGAGGGCGGAGTAGCAGTGGAGCTGAAGGTAGAAGGGAGCATCACGTGGTTATGTCTGAGAATCCTGGCCACTAGTGTCACTACTTCTGCCAAATGACACCAGTCTTTCTGCCTTGAACCATCCCAGCTCTGTGGTTCCTTTTGTCCTATGGTGACCTGAAATGTCTCCCTGAACATCTCTCTACCAGTCCTGTTTTCCGGGCTAGATGAATGTCCTATGGCTGCTACAACAAATGATTGTGAATTTCATAGTTCATACAACACAAATTTGTCATCTTGTGGTGCTGGAGGTGAGATGTTCCAAAATGTGTCTGGCAGACTGAGGATCTACTCCAGTCTGAGGATAGGAAGGAAAAGGATGTGGTCATCTTTGGTAGCCGTGAGAGAGGCAGCAGCATTATTCAGTCTACCACAAAGGAGGAGCACAAGCTCAGTGGGAAGCTGTCCCTAGCACCTAGCACCTAGCACTAGCCCTGTGCTAGTGTGTAAAAGCATGTGGTATACAGACTTTGTGGCCAGGCAGACCTGAGATTCAGTTTCCAGCTCTGTCATTTCCTGTGGTCTTGGATAAGTTACTTAGCTCCTTAGTTTCTCTGAGTTTGAGTGCCCTCTTGTGGGAATGGGTATAGTATGCCTATGTTCACCATTTGAGACAATGCCGAGCAATTAGGACAGTGCACACAAAGTGTCCAGTGCGTACTTAATACATGAGGCGTTATCATCGCTGCCATGCTCATGCTGTTTAAGCAAGTTTTGTGAACATAGTGATGGAAATGCTATGCCCAAGGGCTCTGAGGCAGAGTGGCTCCCTGCTGGGCCTTGGTGGATGCCAGATGAGCCTTCTCTCCAAGAGAACAGGCCAGGTGGTGGAGAGGAGGAGGGAGATCATTAGCTGTTGACCATCAGCATAGGCTCAGGTCAGCAGTTAGCAGGCCGTTTCTACTCAGACAGCCAATGTCTGGCTTTGGTCCCACTGATTACCCAATGGGCAGTGCCTCGGGGCCAGGCCCCTCCTCCTACTTACCTAACGCTGCCAAGGTGTTCTCACAGTTGGTGGAAACAGCAGAGCCGGGATGACAGGATGACTTGCTGAAAACTCATTTTCCATACATGGAAAAACAGCTCACAAACGGTCATTTGGATTGAAGTTGCCGAGTGTTTCTTACAGAAGTCTCATGGGACTAAACAATCACACCTGGGAAACTAGCCATCCACGATCACTACTTACAGGTGGCTGTGTGGGGAAGTCAGGCTCCGTGTCACCAGAACAGGAGAGAGCCTTGCCTCCCCAGCTCTAAATTGACTAGAAATGTTCTGAGAACTAGCCTAACATTTTTCTACTGTATTTTTCTTGCATCTACAAAAACAGGGTGTTACTAACATCTCAGAGTGGCACATTCCCTTCTAACATCCAACTTGGTTGTGCAGTACAACCCACAAAGGAAACCTGCCACCCCGAGGGAAGCACATGGCCGGGGAAATGCTAGCAAAGCATCCACAGTGCTGAGTACAGGGTAAGGAGCTTCGGGCTGCAAGAACAGTGGGGCTGGTGGCTGGCGAGATGGCTACCAAGAGCAAGCTGGAGAGCCAGACTGGCTGGATCAATGAGCTTCAGGTTCAAGGGACAGTCCCTGCCTCAAAGAATGAGATGGAAGGGTAACTGAGGAAGATTTCTGACATCAACTTTGGGACCCTACATGAATGCTTACATGCATGCACCCACATATATATGAACATGTAGACACCATATACACACATGAAAAGGAGGAAGAAAGAACTGAGTTCAGGAGTCAGGTCAGGGTATGCAGGGATGACAGGAGGAGATAATTGGCTTCCTGCATATTTAAGCAATGTCATCTTGCAATTAAATTAATTTTCTTAAATTCTGTTCGTTATTAACAACCTTTTCAACTCAGTTTGTCTCAATAGCTCACCACCAGCTCCTGCTGATCTATCATCTATTGTTTTGCAAAGAAGACAGTAGCTGGTATTGCCTCCCACGGGGACCACTTGAAGTTAGCTGTTCCATTACTATGCACTCAGAGTTAGCCCACGTGGTAGGCATTACACTGGACTCTGGTCGTTCAGAAAAAGAGACCTAGTACACCAATGTGGCAGAAACAAAGACAGGATATCTAATCTATGCTTACAGCATAGCAGAGCATCTTCATGTGCACACACAAGTTTCTGTGTCTTCGTTTACATCATTCTCATCACATGGACTGTCCTCTACAATATCTCTGTGATAAAAATTATTTCACCCTTTAAGACTTAAACAAGGCCTCGCTCAGGCCCCTCTGAGCATGCTCCAAAACTATTTTGAGGGACTGGATATATAGCTAGCAGTAGAGCACTTGTCTGGCATGCAAGAGGCTCTGGGTTCGAATCCCAGTATAGCAAACAACAAGGGAAAACTATTCTCTCCTTCCTCCATGCTCCCACAACACCTCACACCTGACTCCCATGAGAATTGAGGTTTACGAGTTTCCTAAACTGGAACTGAGTACTGTACATGTTGAGTTTGCTCAACATCATCTCTGCAGGGTGTGTTTGTAAAGAAAGACTCAGATGGGTGCCAGCTGGCCTCAGTTTCTCCCTTTCAGGTACATAGCACATATTCATCCTTCTTCTGAGCAGAACACAGCAAACTAAGAAGCACAGGGGTGGTTTCTGCTGTGCAATTCCAGGCAAAGAAGCAGAAGCTCTTCTAACAAGACTCTGGGGAGCTACACTAAGTCAGCACCCCCTCTATCTCAGTCCCCCTCACCCCCAACAGCTCCAGTGTATGTAATGAATGACAACTTGACCTTATGGCTAAAACTGGGCTAGAGGGGGGGGGGATAGATAAAGATAGCAGAGAGGATGACAGAGCAGCCTGAGACTGAAGGAGGCTGTAGGAGAGGATAAGAGATGCCCCCAAGAGACACTCAGGGCATTCGTGAGCATAAAGGACAATGACTTCATATTTCCCAAGGTTAAGCAGAGTAGAAGGCCACTGTCAATTCTCTACAGTGTGGGATCTTTCAGGGTACCTGAAGCAAGAAGCAATGGCTACTCTTCCTGTCCCACTGAGGTGCATCGGGATGCCGTGCATTATTGTGACTGCACTGGTACACCTTTAGGAGCAAGGACACCAGGAATATAGTCATGCTCTGTTGCTTCTCAAGTCTGATGCTTTGAACACATTTTGAAATTCCTCTGAAATTCACCTAGAGCCAAACCAACCAAACAAAACCTAGAAACCTCTGTGAGAGTTTTTCACTCATTAATTCAGCTCCAAACCCCATACTAAGCTCTGAGAGAATACGAAGGTGGAGGACACATGGCTCTTTGCCTCAAATAAATTGAGATCTGGTGGGTGTTCACTTCAGTGGTCGATCTGGGAGGTAGAGAGCAGCTATCAGGAGATCCTGGGCTCCAGCTCCTGTAGGTCAGTTCATAGTGAGCAACATGACGATGCTGTGATACACTGTGAAGGGATTGGAGAAGTTAGTCCTACTGAATGTTTTTGGATAAGAAATTTAGGTTCTCTGACCTTAAATCTGACTTGTCAATTGTTTTTATAAAGCACAGCGGGGCTAGGGCAGACTCAAGACCTTCGACTCTGGACAGACTTTTCCTTCTAACACTGGGCAAAGGGAAAATGAGGAATCCATCCTGCTAGTAGACTTAGTCTCTCTGTCTATGCCTCTGTTTGTCTCTGTCTCTGTCTCTCTGTCTCTATCTCTGTGTCTCTGTGCCTCTGTCTCTGTCTTTCTGTCTGTTGCTGTCTCTCTCTCCCTCTTTCTCTTATGTGCCAGCAAGTTATCGTGGGATTAAAAATATATAAAGCACAAGACTCAATTTTTTTTCTTATTGTTTTCAGAAATGGAATAGGTCAACATCTCTTTCTGACCTGCAGAGGGCGGGCTTGGACAGACTCAGCATCCCAACCCCTCCAACCTTCCTCAGAAGATGCACTTTTAACAAAAGGAGTTGAAAGGTACTAGAGCTAAAAGCCTTTTCCCAACTATCCATCTGCATCAGCACCACCCATCCTGTTTCTTGGAGGGATGCTTACAATGTGGTCACTCTTCAATGTGTGAGTAATGGACAGGAATGTTAATGCATCGACTATCATTTTCTGGAAGCAGACTGAAAAGCCTAAAGCCTAAACAGTGGTGTGGTTAACTAGCTGATACTAAAGAAAGAAAAATTTAATTTTATAAATGTGAACTGGCAGGAACATTATAATATATCATTTTATTGAAAACTTAAGTAATTGTTACTACCTAGGAGTCATGTGTTTAGGCAGAAGGTTAGGTTGAAGAAAAAAATAGGTGTGCAGAAATCCAATTATTTTTCTTTATCTTTTCCCTTGTAACAATATAAAATTCAATCCAGTGACTCATCAGTAAATAAAAAAGTTATTTTTAAAAAATATTTTTAAATATTTAAATAAATTAATTAAATTAAAATTTTAAATAAATATTATTTAAATCCAAAGCAAGGCGTCCCACTTGCTTTAGATTTAAAATTTCAGATTCAGGATTTTACTTGCCCCTAGAGGACATATGTACCCAGATGATGTTTGCAGTCATTCATTTGTTTGATAGTTTCCTTTATGTTGTCTCTGAGTTCATCCTCTTCTCTTCTCCAGGAGTCAACCTCCTCTTAAATCTATTCAGTAAGATGTTTGTTTCAGATATTACAGTTTCTGTTCCACTTGCTTTTTATTGTTCTAGTTTTTTGTGCTCAATTCCTCATCTCTTCAATTGGAATGTCCATCTTTTCCTTTAAACCATTAAAGATGTTTACAAAGATTTTAAGTCTTTGCCTACTTATGCCAGCTCCTATATCAACTCTGAGATTATTTCTATTGACAGCTTTACTTCCTGACTGGATTTTTCCACATTGAATAGTTTTTATAATATGCTGGACATACGATTTTCCTTTGAAATGTGTGGGCTTTTTTGGACAGGTAAGGTTCTAGATCAATCTGACCTTGTTGGGCTTGACTGTGTACTTTGTTAGAATGAGTTCAGAGTGAGCCTTATTTCAAGGCATGATCCTTACTCCTAACATGTGCTTTCAGTGATGTTTTAACTCATGAGCATTTTCAGTGAGATGATGTTACTCTTAGTGCTAACAACTCCAACATCCCCAAGCACTTGGAGATCTCTGGAACCTCTCAGCTCCCCGTAAGTTCCTGTGGAGTTTCACCCAGTGTGTGCATGTAGTATCCAGCCTCTTTGAGAATTTCTGGAGTTCCTTTTCCGAACAGCACCCTCTTTTTCCTTTCTATGCCCCACAATACCCCTCATCCCCACCTCAGCAGCCCCAGGCTTCAGTCTTTACTTTTTCCACTCTGCATGACTTTTGTTTTGTGTTCAGGTTCATCTTCCCAACTCATTCTGTGAATTGTTCTTTTGTTGAGCCTCACAGTCTTGTGATTTCTAACGTACAATGATTGACAATAGTTGTCATGTGCAATTGTCATTAAGTGTAGAGGGAGTCTGTACTCTCTGTTATTGGTGAGAGCAGAGAGAAGCAGAAAGGAGAATGGGCAGAAGGTATTGGGTAAGTCTTGAGGTCCTGGCACTCAGTTTACCCATAGTAAAACCATAGTTTACCTGTGGTTTGGTTAGTCAGCATTTCATTCATGAGGGGCTTCTTGGTTATTACTATGACATGTAGTTTCTGCAGATGTTGATGGGGGCAAACAGAGAGGGAACAAGAGGACTCAGGGAGAGTCATGCAGCCAAGTTGAGGGTCAAATCCTTTCGAAAAGAATAATGAGGAAGGAAGGTTGGATGGAAGAGTCTTGAACTACAGTACAGTTCAGAGAAAGTTCAACAGATCCAGTGGAGAATCACTGAACCAAAGTCATCCTTCAGATGAGTGCCCTGTCTCCAAAGAACAACCCGACAAAGAACCCTGCCATGACTAGTCATTGTTTGGGAGTAGCATATGTGCAGCGGCCTATATATATATATATATATATATATATATATATATATATACCCAGTTTAAACTTTAATTTGAATTCAGATAATAGCATTTAGTATAAGTAAATTTCTAATAGTTCCTGTGCAGGTATGTTTTTATTTGTGGAATCTGTTGTCTCTAAGCTTGTGGATTTCTTGGATCCATGTATACACAAGGATGGATCTTACTGAAGCAGTCGGGACCATTATTCAGTTTTGCTCTCCCAGTAGCAGAATTGTGAGGCTGTGTCTTGGGGCTCCCATAGTGCTTTTTCCAAATATATCTTTCAGCAAATTTTCTCTTAAGCCAGTGTGCATTTTGTCTTCATGACTTGTAGCCCAATGAGTTCTGCTATGGGCTGACTACTATGATTATTATTAGAGTAAAATAAACCACTCAAAGTTCATCGTGTAAAATAAAAGCCATGGTATTATGTCTGAATTCTTCAGGTTATGAATTAGGACAGATTACAATGAAGATAGCTTGTATCTGCCCCACAATGGCTTAGGCCTTATCTAGCACACAGATAACAAGTGTCCAAAGACTGAAGTACCTGGTAGCTTCTTCATTCACATGTTGTCTGGTGTCACATTCACATGTCATTGGTGTGACTTACAAGGCTGAGTTCAATTGTGATGCCAGCCAGAACACCTCCACATTCTCGTCCTTGTGGTTGGGAATTCCTCCAACATGGCTGCCCTGGGGTAGCTGGCCTTTTTACATGGTAGTTCTGGACTCCAAGCATGCCAGTTTAGATAAACAAGGCAGAGATGACATGGCTTGTGCTTAGCCTCCCTTCTGCAGCATCCTACTGGATAAAGTAACCACAAGCCACTTATATTCAAGGAAAAGGGACTGAGATCTTTCCTCCTGATCTGAAAGATGTTATAGGCATGTTGTTAAAATGTCACGCTAATGTATCAACCAAGCTAAGAGTATTTTTGCTAAAAACTCAATGTGCCTCTTCCTGTCACTTGCGGGCTCTCCCCAGCAAGAACTGCCTCTCTCACAAAGAGCAAAGTGCTTATGCGTTCACAGCGTAGAGTGTTTCCCAATATTGTTTCAGACCACTCCCAAGAACTCAGCAAGACCAAGAACTTGTTCTGCTTTCCTGACAAAATCTTTGATTAAAAATTTAAGCAACTGCATAGTGTAGCAGGAACATCAGACCAAGCTTACTTGCTTTATAGGCAGGGACCTCCAATTTCATCAATTATTCTCTGTTATTTGGTGTAAAGCTGTGGCTAGCAGTTGCAACAGCTGGGAGGATGTGCAAACGGAAGATGAGATCATCCCTTTTTATCTTCTGAGATCTCAGGCAGATCAATTTTCATTCTCATGGTCAAGTTTCTAAAGATTTCTGACAACTTAGATGCCAGTACTAAAGAAAGAGCTTATTGACAAGCACTTCTTCGCCGAATGAAGTATAAAGGGCTCTGTAATTTAAAAGTGAGTTAAAACAGAGTTCCTTCAAAGATGAAAGTAGACTTACATTTTACTTTCCTTTTGCATTCTTATCCAAGTATCTTTGTAGAAGTAACCCCTCCTAGCCAAGCCTTCAATTCCTCACCGTGTGAGTAACTGTGAAAATGGGAGCGGTAAGTATTAGATCAAAGCCGTGAGACATGGCACAGCAGCTTTGGGGCTACAAAGGAAACTCTGGGATAAAGCAGCGTCAGATACTTAGCATCCATCAGACACTCTGCTAGAAGCTGCTGTGGACACTGCCGTGATCCAAGTCTGGTTCCTGACATCAGAAATGTCGGGACCGAGTAAGACAGCACCACATCTGCTCTGAAGCAGTCCACCTACCTGAAGCTGAGTTTCAGCTACAGTGTTTCCTGATTTCCTCTAGCTAGCTAGTGTGTGCCTCAGTTTCCTCCTTTGTTAGCATGAAAATAATGATAACAACCTTACCTACCTGACAAAATTTTTAAATATATAAATATTAAACACCAAAGGCTTTGGTAGATATTAAAATAATAAAGATATAATCTTGCCTTGCTAATCAAAATGACCCATGGATCATCAGAATTGGGATGATGCCTGGGAGTTTGTTAGAAATGCGATCTCAAGTTTCATGCAGACCCATAGACTCTGAGTTTATAGTTTAACTCAGTGATCAATATAAAAGTATAACATTCTGATAGTAGCAAAAGAGCAAGTTCAGATTCGTTATAAAGTGACCTATTGGCCAATGCAAAATAACCTAATAAAATTAAAAGTCTAAGGATGATAGAAATTAAAAGTAAACAGGACTAGGGGCTGAGAAGATGACTCAGTCAGCAAAGTTCTTGCCTTGCAAACACAAGGACCCAAGTTTGATCCCCATAACTCACATTAAAAAATAAACAAGGCAAAACGAAACACCAAGCATGGTGTTTTATAACCTCTGTGTGGGGGACACAGATGGATCCATGGGGCTCAATGCAAGCCAGCCTGGTCTACCTGGTGATCTTCAAGACAGCAAGTGCCTCTGTCTCCAAAAAAAGATGGATGTCACCTGAGGGATAATAACTGAGGTTGTTCTCTCACCTCCATATGCTCATACACACAGAGAGAGAGAGACAGACAGAGACAAACAGACACAGAGAGACAGACAGACAGACAGTCAGACAGACAGACGGCGGGGGAAGGAGGGGGGTGGACAAGCGAGAAACAGAGAGAGCGACAGAGGATGTGTACTATACATATAATGTTTCATCTACCTGGCAGGTATGATCACAAGGCTATTGCATCCTTGATACACTATCCCCTGAAGTTTCCCTAAATGTAGGAAACTTCATAATTTGCAGTAGTTGGGGAGCTGCATTTGTTTGTAAAGGAAGGGAGGGAGGGAGGGAGGATGTAAAAGTGGGCCCCTATGTGAACTAGTCTTAGTTATAAATTCCCAGAAGTTGTGGGATTTTGAGCACATGCTTCAGTATCATTACTAGTGTCACCCAGTGAAGAGTCTCCATTATTAGACTAAGCTGACTGACCCCTCCTCTTTCTGCATGGCTGAGCCTTGGCCACGCAAGTCATTTTAGTCACCTTAATGAGCAAGATGTCTCATGCTGCACCAGGTCACTGTGGTAACCACAATCAAACCAAGAAGGGCAGTGTATAGGATGCTCGACAAGCACCTACCACGCCTCATTCCCTACTTATCCAACCATGTTTGAGTTTTTGTTCACGCTCATCTCCTCCACTGCACAGTGAAATTCTTGGGGTCAAGGTAAATGTGTGTTTTCTCTGCAAGTCCTAAATTCTCAGCATAGTGCCACTGTGAATTGGATGGGTACATCTGTCTCAACCAGTGTGGAACTCTTTTTGGCTCTTTGAATAGTTCCAGGACTTCTATATTCCCTCTGTGTGTGTATCCATCTCAAAAATTCTTATCCTTTACATATGCAAAAGTTCTATATTTTGATTGATTGATGACTAGTTAGCTGAGTATTTATTTGCAGTAGTGGGAATCAAGCCCAGCACCTTTGTGCATTTTAGGCAAGTTCTTAGTCCAGGACTTACACCCTCCACCCTCTAGATACATTTTGAACACATATTTTTTTTCACAAAAATACTTTTATGAAGGTTTCTTCATACCAAAATACCCTCTGAAACGTCTCATAATTTGTTTCAACCCCTAAATCTGAAATAAGTAATCAAACTACTTTAGATATTTAAATAGGAAACAGCCACTGAATCTAGGTTTTTATAAAATTGTGTAAACATTGGGTAAATATAAGAGGGAAAGAGTATATAATTTAGATGAAGAACTTTGAAAAAACACTACCATCTCCAATGGCTACTAATTCTTAGCATTTGTTTAATGTGCTTGTCATCTGTAGCTTGATGACATGTCTATTCAAACCTTTACTATGGATTGTCTCTATACTGTTCTGTATGAATCTTCCATATATTCTGGAGTCCCCATATTTTCTGGATTGTGGATATGGGCTTGCACCTCATGTGTGGTTTGGGAATATTTTCTTCCACTCTCTAAGTTATATTTTCACTTTCTGGAGCACACCATCTGAAACACTGGCATTACTGTTCATTAGGTCTGTTTTGTCTTCTGTTGTTTGTGTTTTAATGTTAGTTCAAATGGCTGTTGCAGATCTAATACAAGTGAACAAAGAACCCGACCCCTGTTTCCATTTAGATGTTCATGGTGTTGCACCTTACATTTAGATGTTTGATCAAGTTCAGATCTTATTGACAGTGGGAGATATGCGTAGTATTCAACTGCACATGAGTACTTAATTGTCCCTGCTCCCATTTTCTAAACAGACTATTCTTTGCCACCACTGAATCGATGACTTACCACCCTTTCCAAAAAAAAAAAAAAAAAGAATTTATCATATCTGTTTCATCTGCGTCAATCCTGATACAAGTATCATACAGTCTTGATTACTGTAACTTTGTTCTGCATTGCACTCAGGAAGTATGAGTTTAATTTACACATTTTGTGAATTTCAATCAACTCCATGCTCCCCAGTAACCTCAAATAGGATTCCCAACTCCAATTAACTTAATTTAACCTCCCTTTTCTACCTCGGATTGCTGCTCCTACTATAATCCTTAGCATTATAAATGAATCATTTTTTAGCTAACCTCCCAAAGCAGAAACCCTGTAAACAACCAATACTATTTACCTCTCTGATGTTTCTATAAACAAAAGTCACGTGTCCTTATTGCCTCTTCACACACACACACACACACACACACACACACACACACACACTCACTCACACACTCTCAAAGTGTCCCTGTGTATACTGGCCTCTGTTTTTAATCTCTACCAACACTGTCCTAGACTAGATCCCACGCTCATCTCTCTCCTTGATGGTTTGAACTATCAGCCCTTCCCTGCTATGTGTTAGTGCTTCCAATTCATCCTGCACACCGCCAAAAAATCCTTAGACTCATATTTTATTATACAATTTTCCTGCTCAAACCCTCATTACCCATTATCTTGGCTAGGTTTCTGTTGTGATAAGACACCGTGACCAAGGCAACTTACAAAAGAAAACGTTTAGTTGGGCTTAGTTCCAGAGGGTTAGACTCTGTGGTGTTGGAGTGAAGGCATGGAGACAAGTGGCTGGAGCAGCAGCCGAGAGCTCATATCTTGATCTACAAGCATGAGGCAGAGAGCACCCCGGGAATGGCAGGAGTCTTTTGAAACCTCAAAGGCCTTTCCCAGTAACACACCTCTTTTTCCAACAAGACCACATCTCCCAAATACTTTCCAAATAGTTCTAGCAACTGGGGACCAAGGATTCCAATATATATTCCTATGGGGGCCATTCTCATTCAAACCACCACACCTATGCAACAATCTCTGGACTCCTTTTTCATGATGACATAAGCCTCCAAGACACTGTCACTGTTTCCTTAACCAGCCTCATGTTTCATCATTGCCCCTGTGCTGTCCCATCTTACTCTAGCCATACAGAATATGTACAAATTATTGAACATGCCTGTGTCTTCCATGCTTCCATGATGTCGACTGATGTTACTACTCCTTCCAAATTTAACATCCTTCCAATTTGTATCTTTCAAGTGTCACTCAAAGTCTATCCCTCTAGAAAGCATTCCCTATATCCCAGAAATACTTAAGATGCTTCTCCTATACTTGAAATATGCTATATTACATCCCCAATAAAGCAATTATTTTATTATACTGTTTTATTGACATTTTATTAGAAAATGCTTTCTAGGGGCAGTATATGTATTCTATTAGTGTCTGTATTCCAGTACTAAAGTAAAATTTTGTCCCAAACAAATATTCAAAATCTACAGTCCTATTGTCCAGTACTATACCACATACTATATTGCAACATGGAATTTCTCACACCATTAGTAGCTCAAGAATGTTTATAATTTATCTATTACATCCAAAGTCTTTTATAGACAAAACAACCCTGTCCCTATCCATTGTGTATCTGCTTCCAGAAACTGCATGAAGAAAGGCTCTGAGTGATTGAAAAGAGACAGGATGAGTAAGGGTGAGCCTGGTTTTGGAGTTAGTCATATTCATATTGGGAATCCATCTTGAATTGTACTACAGAGTGATGACGGATAGCTCAGTTAACCTTCTTGGGGAAAATTCAGTGAGTAGTGAGCTATAATCAAATGTCAGTTGTACCCCAGATATGAGATTGCCCTTATGAAAGTCAGAAAAGGACTTGAGAATATCCAGGGGAAAAAAAACAAATATTAAAGTCTTAGGAGAGAATCCAAGAGTGTCACAGGAGGACTTTCGTAGCCACAGAGGAGAGCATGAGGAAATGGATGAGAACCCTTGGGAAACATTCCTTGAAAGCATTTGAAACATCTTTATCAAAGCATCTTAAAGTCAAGCATCCCAAACACCCACCATAAAAATATAACTGTCCTGGTAATCACAATCCAATCACATACATGTAATATTTACTCCGTACCTATTTGATCCCTAGTTTCAGAAGTTTGCAGTCCAGTGTATGAGAATGGGGGTGGGGTTCAGAGATGCAGATACATGTACTTAGCAACAAAACAGCATACCATGCAAGGGGCTGGGGAGATGTGTTTGTGTAAATTCATGAATGGTTTGCTGTGCAAGCATAAGGCTATGAGTCTGGATTCCCGGTACCCATGTTTATGGTATAGTATATGTAGTAGTGTGTGCCTCATATCCCCGGCATGGGTGGGTAGAGACATGTGTATCCAGGGGATACGCTGGCCAACCGTTTTAGTCAAAATGGTGATCTCCAGGTTCAGTGAGAGACCCTATCTCAAAAAGTAAGATGGACAATGATAGAGGAAGACACCCAAAGTCTGCCTCTGACCACTACCTGTGCAGGTGCAGGTGAATGCACCCGTACACAGTGCACACACATGCATACACACAGACGCTACACACATATACTCACACACAAAAACAAACACACGAAAAACTCAGAACAGAATAAAGAACAGCATGCAGTGTTACTGAACATCAAGTTAATATAAAACGTAAACAGACAATGAAGGCATGTTGGTCCAAGAGGACCCCAGAAAGCTTTAAGCGGAGGTGATATTTGAACAGTCTTTGAGGGGTAACAGGACCCCCTGTAGTTAAGTCATTTCTCTTTTCTTCATAGAAGAAAGCACGTTATCATGTGCCTTTCTCCAGAACACAGAACACACGCGGTCCCCACTTCAGTGTCTTACAATACATGATGAACACTTGTTATTTTCCATATTTCAACAACTGGGAGGGAACTCCTCTGGGAGAACCGCAGTAAATCCAAGCACTTCACCCTTTGAAAGGTTTGTCGTGGAGCAGGAGAAATGGCCCTTTGAATGCACATGTTATAAAAACCCTGCCGGACAACACGTGTGTGGGGAAGGCAGCCTCATTGGCGGAGCTACACGCAGGAAGCAGATGTTCTTCTGTGTTCAGAGAGATTGTTGATCATTCCTGAGACTTTGTTGAAAGGTCGCTCAATCATTTCTGAGCTACAACCCTCGACACTTAACGGCGAGCCCCATCTGAGGTCCTTGTAGTGGGCTTTTGTGTCTAGACCACAGGAATTCTATCCTCAGTCTCCAACACTGGGGTGTTTGAAATTGAGAAGGTAGCTTCATGCTGACAGCCCAGCTACCAGCCAGATGCTTCAAAGCAGGAGGAGCCAACCGAATGACTTCAGAAGGAAGAGTGTATTAACTCCTCGTACTGCCTAGCAGATGGCAGGTTTGCACTGGGGGAACATTTGCTTCCAGGATGAAGTCATGTCTTTTGCCGTTACTGCCTCGTTATTTTTAATGGATGTTGATGTAGTACACCTTACAAAGACCTGGGGATGTGCCTGGTCCAAATCCTTCAGAGGGGATGTTTTGAAGATTTAAAGGAAGTGGAAACGGTGCTTTCTGCCCATCTTTGTTAACAGCTAGTAGAAGCGAAGAGGCATTTGACAGTTCTTCTGTTACTCAAACTTCCTGTCTAGTTCAGTGAAAGCCAGCAGACAGGCACAGCATGCTGGCCCCATGCCCTGAAGATCCCAGACCTCTGCAACCCAGAGCTTCTGGCTTTGTCTTGAAATGACCGGTGTCACAGAAAATACCCAGATCGCTAAAATGAAAGAACTTGTGATAGTGAGGGTTCTGTCCCCATTCTTATAACAAAAAATAGCAGAGTGGGCCATTTATAAAGAACAGAATTTGTTTTAATTCTATGACATAGCCTTTATTTAACTTGTTCTTCCATTACCTAATGTGTTCCCAGATAAACATACTATTGCTCCTTTACACTCTCCAGTGTCTGCTCATATCTCACCTTCTCACAAAGGCCATCTGTAGCCTTTTCATACAGCCAGCAATGGTTATTTCACATTATATTCTACCTCTCTACCTACAGCATCTAAAACAATACCTGGAAACATCTACTCAATAAACGTACAAAGCAACAAAACATACTGTACTATTTTCCTGTGAGTAATTCTTCAGTCACCTTTACTTACATATACTATATACGTATATATGAAACTGGTTTATCATCGCACTAAGTGTTTCTTCCCAATCGGGCCTCTCTCGGGGGTGAACATTTCTATGTAGCTCTGGAACAAAATCATCCTCTTCAGACTGTATTGAGGACTTCATCTTCCTTCTTTAGGTTGGATTTTTCCTTCTAGTGCTTTCTGTAAGGCTGGGTTTGTGGATAGGTATTGATTAAATCTGATTTTATCATGGAATATTGTGTTTACTCCCCCTATGGTGATTGAGAGTTTTGCTGGATATAATAGTCTAGGTTATTTAATTTAAAATAAATAAATTAATGCACAAAAGAACTGAGTAGCTGCCTTGTCAAAATGACAGAAATGGTGGCCAAGTTTATGAATAAGTGTTCAGTGTCAATTGTTATCAGGGAAATGCAAATCAAAATCACAATGGATTATCAGGGTACCTGTGTTACCTAGCAAGGAAACTGAATAGAAGCAACAACATGATGTCATTGGTAGGAATGTAAATTGTTTTACCCAATGTGGAAAACTGTATGTTGATTCCTAAAAGAGAAAAAAAATGTAGAACTATTATATATATATATGACTGAGCAGCACCACATATGCTTATATAGTCCAAGGTTTTGTTTTTTCACAGTTGTTGTGTGATATTCTGTTTGTGTTCTGAAAAATAAAGCTTGCCTTGAGATAAAAAAAAAAAAAAAAAAAAAAAGAACAGAATTTGAATTTTCTCGGTTGCAGCTTGGAAGGCCAAGAGCAGGGTTGCGAGCAGCATTGGTGTCTGCTGACAGTCTGGTCTCTGTTGGTTGCTGCACCACCAGAAGAGGCAAATCTGTGACTTCACATGACAGAGGGGATGGAAGAGGCAAGAGACCAGACTGAGTTCACCTGCTCAAGCCCACTCACAATTCTTGAGCCTGTCTGTGAGGCAGAGCTCGGAAGGCCTAACTTCAAAGGCCCTGCCTCCTGATCCTGCTGTTCTGGAGGAGAAAGTTCACCATGAAGTTTGGAGGGACACACACATTCAGACCAAGGTACAGCCAAACAAGTCCTGCCTGCCTGCAGCTCTGAGGGAGCAGATTGAGCAGACAGCTTTATTTGTTAGCCCGAGAATGTCCACCAGACATGCCAAACCTTAGATATAACCCCCTGAATAATAGATTTATATCTCCCTGTTGTGTGTCTTTTTTTTTTCTGTGCTGTGGTCCATCCCCCTGAATCAGTCAGAGAGCTTTTTAGAAACATGAATATCCAGGCAGGGGAGATGACTGCTTGTTAAAAGAGCTTGCTGTTCTTCCAGAGGACACAAGTTCCATTCCTCATACCTTTGTAGGCTGCTCACAACTGCCTGTAACTTCGGCTCCAGGGGACCCAACATCTCTTCACCACAGGCACCTGTGCACACATGTGCTCTCACACACAAACATAAATCAAAACAAGTGTCCTTTTAAGGTGCCAAGGTCAGGAGGGTAGCTCAGTTGGCCAAGTGTCTGCTATGTAAATATGAAGATCTGAGTTTGAGCCCCAGCATCTACACAGAAGCCTGGCTGTGAAGACATTCACTTAGAATCCCAGTGGTGAGGAAGCTGAGGTGGGTATGCCCAGGGCTCACTGAGCAGCAAGCCTAGCCTAGTCAGTGTGCATCTGGTCCCAGACATTATTTCTTGTCTCAAAAGCAAGGTAGACAGCTCCTAAGGAACAACACCTGAGGTTGCTCCCCTGCCTTCACACAGATGTGCACATACTGCATGCATGGACATAAACACATGTATACACACACACACACACACACACACACACACACACACACACACACTACCAATGTCCCAACAAGTACTATAACCAACAAAACAAGAGCACCCATTGTAATCAGAGTTATATATTTTTGTTAATGCAAAATTGAGGTCTACACTCCAGAGGTTTAAATTTATTTGGTCTGGAGTCTGGGAAAGTCTCAATTTTGTTTTGTTTTGCTTTTAAAGCTCCCCAGAGGAGCCAATATTGGAGGAAATGTCAAAAAACATCATCCTGGAATTTCACAGCTTAACATAAAGCATGCATGTTTGTATTCAGCCTTATCCCAGAACAAAAATTTGTATCAGTTGCTGATAATATGAATGAGAGCAAAATATTGTTCTTAATTGTTGCTTACATTGTCCAGTCAAATGCCAGGTGGTACAGTCAGGCAGAGTGGCTCACAAGGAATAAGCAGACAGCACATACAGAGCCTGACCTAAAACACCCAGGCTCCTGCTGCTGGCATGGAACTTGCATATTTCACCCTGGCTCCTCAATTACCACGCCTGTTTTCAGTTATCACATGGAGGCTCCTGAGACATCTACAGCTGCCTCTGGACTGAACTGGATTGTGGAGGTGATTATCTGAGTAAGTCAGGCCATGGCAGTTTATTTTTCCTGAATTACCTGGATAATTACCTCTAGTCTAATAAGATGGAATGAAGCCAAAGCCACATTCTGATGGTTCTATTGCCCCCTCAACAGTACATTGTTATTTAAGGGTCTTGGTTTGGAGAAATGAGCAACTATCTCCCCATTTCCCAGCGGGTACCCTATTAATCATCTGGGGAAAGAGAACTGTAATTGTCTAGCTCCTGTGGCTGCTGACAGCTCCTCTGGGCCTAGGAACACAGCTGTCCTTGACTCCCAACCTGTTCCCTGTGCCTCTGAAAGTCCTCAGCTCAGCTAACAGAGTGACAAAGGAGGGATTCTGAGAGCTGGCCTTTCTTCTTGTTGTTGTGCTCTCTTGTATTCTTAAGCTAAGGCATCAAACATTTTTGCTCGGCCTCCTATGATCTTGCTCTGAACTTGGCCCTATCCATACAAGAGCATCTTGTCCAAGTGACACATAGCATCACATCAAGGTTCATGACCAAAACAGGTAACCTAAGCCAAACAAAGGAAGGTGACCCCCTGGCTCTGCTGCTGTCACTATTTGCTTTGTTAAAATCACTAAATGACTCAGTGAGGGTATGTGTGTGTCCTCTTCCTAAGAAGAACTCCTATAGTGAGCCTTGGGTCATCTCTCTGGAGTCTCGCTTTATTAACCACTTGCTCATGTTCATCTCTCTTCACTGACTCTTTCCATTCTGCACACAGACAGGACATGGTCTTTCCCATCCTTGTGAGTAGGAGAAAATGAGTAAGTAAGATCAATGGCCAAGATTACCAGAAGGGAGGTACTAGGAGATGGGAAGAAAATGGAAGCCAGAAAATAGAGCCAGATCAAAGATGCCCAGATCAATGTGGTAACATGTTACGAGACTGGGGTGAATTGTATGTAAAATTAATTGGAGAAATTACGTACTGGTTATTACTATTAATAATGCCCCCAAAGGAAAATTGGCCAGTTTCTTTGGAACCCTAGTTTAAAAGATGGTACAGAGTCTTTTGAACCATTTGAAATGTCTCACAGATAAAAAACAAGACTCACTTGCGTAGTTGCTAAGATAGTGTGTGTGTGTGTGTGTGTGTGTGTGTGTGTGTGTGTGTGCGCGCGCGCGCACGTGTATTCATTCTAGAGAGACTATGGTAACCTCCCACTATCAGGGACAAGCTCCCTTAATCTTTGGTCTTCCCGTCATTTGGGTAATTTTTTTTACACAGACCGGGATTAATGCCACAACCACATTGCTTTCAGCAGGAAAGGGACGTAGAGGAAGAGGGGTTGTGCAATCGCTTCTGATCTTTTCCTACTGAGCTGAACTTACATATGTCTATAACTTGCTGTAGGATTGACAGGTACAGTTTATTCCATGTACCTGTGTGACCAGATAAAAAGTAAGACATCTCTCCCTAAATATCACGGACACTGCAGGCATTGGAAGACCATTGGCAGGCTGTGGATTGAAGGATTAATGAGTAATATGGAAGTGAATGCAGAACAATTTTTTTATTTCTTAAAGAAGTTTGGTAATGAAGGGAAGGCTCTCTGACCTGTGGTTTAAGCATAGAAAGGACAAATCAGATGGAAGGAAGAAGAAAAACTGATCCTTATTGGATATCTTAACATAAGAGTTCACAGTGCAGAATCCATTTCCTCCAAGCAGCCTGGTCCACAGCATAGCTAAAACCTCTTTCTCCCAACCTCCCTCACTCCCTGCTGTCTGGCCTTCTGTCTCACCACACCCTGTTTATTCATGTCTTGCTTTTGTCTCTCCTGTAAGCTCCAAACACCTTATTTATCTTTTTAACCTGCATGGCTTCTGGCATACCACTGTCTTGGTTACTGGTCTTGTACTCGCTTATTGCCTGGCTGCCCATCATAACCCCTTCACTGCAAAGTAAAAAAAAAAAAAAAAAAAAGGAGCCTGTGTTTCTCCTCTCCTTTCAGCTGCATGGAGTTCACCGTTCTCTTTGAATAGTACTAAAGTGAGCTGTAGAGCTTGATAGTCGTGACTTTATATCTGATTCTATATATTGATATATATAGTAACCTATAAGGATTCAACCAGACAATTCAATGTCTGCTTAAATCACAGTGGTTTGACTTATTAGGAATGAGAGGAAGTTTGAACACCCCACACCACGGGAACCAATCCTGATACAGCTACTTAATCACATGTGAGACTTTGGGTAAGCCTCTTAATTTCTCGAGGCTTCTGCTTTCTTATCCATTGAATAGCAATAATAAATTCATCTTGCAGGTTATTGTGACATGTGGTTATTGTATATGTGGGTATCTACCATACACTCAATGATGGTCATCATTATTTTATCACTAAACATATCATCTGAATGTATTTCTACATTTATACACTTGGTTAGATGTTTGGTATAATTCTGTCAACACAGAGTTAGCAAAAAGGCCACATTTGTATTTATTTTAACCTATAAACAAAGATGAACTAAACAAATGCTTCTGATCAATCCATGGCTCGATTAAAGCAAACTACTGGGAAGTACCACAATTATTTGTAAAATAAAACTAACCAATCATCTTTCTGTGAAGTGGATAAGAAAGAAAATCCCATCCATATATATATTACATATTATATATATGTACATATATGATAGATATATAAAATTAGCCTCTTGCAAACTTTAAATAGGGGCTGAAAAGACAGCCAAAGAGGCAAAATGTTGGCTACACAAGCATAAGGATGTGAGTTTGGATCCTGAGAACCCATATAAAAATCCTGGCATGGCAGCATGTGTCTGTAAGCTCCGTCCGGTGGGCGTGGCAGACAGGCAGATCCCTGAAGCTGGACTCTCAGCCAGCCCAGCTGAATCCGTGAGCTTCAGGCTTAGTGAGAGACTTTGTCTCAGAAAATAGAAACGGAGAAGGACGGAAGAACACATTGAACTCAGGTGCATGCAGGAGCACACACACGCATGCACACCTGCACACACTACACATGTATGTATATATACAAACCGCACACCTTTTTAATAAGTCTCAAATACTGTAAGACTACACATTTAGTTTTCACAAAAAAACCCTCTTTTCCAAACATAATTGTAGAGCCACTACTTCAGGAAGTGTATAAGGAATAGGATTTTGGTAATTTTATTGAACCTTAAGGTATGGTGCCATGCACAGCCCACTCTTCCTGTTCGGGGACTGTGTGAGGAAATGAGAAGTGTAGAGTGGAATGGTTTGTCCAGCTCTCCCATTCTTTAATAAGGCATTGACCCTTGTCAAAGAAGCATACACGGGCACATGCAAACAAGCACTCCATTTACCTTATTTTCAAATTTAAATTCTAGCATCCGGCCATTCATCTTTGTCACAGCCCACCAAACAGTTTTGTAAGAACGTGTTTCACAAACAAGCGCTCCTTTCAGCCACAGCCAGAAAGGTTAAGGTTGAAATCCTGTGTGATAGAAACCCTTTTTTGTAATTCTCCCCCAAACATCTGTTCAGTCGCTCAGCATAAACATCTGTCACCCATTTCTGGGCTCAACCCAGACAAAGCTATGTTTTTCTAATGAGCTCCATCCCAAATTGTTACCAAGCGACTGCTATGCAGACTAATCATGCACAAGGACCGGGAAGATGCCTTACTGCATCAAATTCATCTTCCATGAATGCAACATCTACCCTACAGCTTTGGCAAAAACCCAGGGGCGCAGAGGAAGGCGAATTCCTAACACTTTGCTGCCTTGAATTATAACGTTGAACACTTTCAATTCTGTTTAACCCTTCAGGGTTAGGTAAACAACCTTCACTACCTACACATATATTTATCTTTAACTTACACCGTAATTTATCCTTTTCAACCCACCCCCACAACTCCATGAGATAACATAATAAAGTAGCTGAAATAAAAACCTATGAAATATTTTTGAACCTTTGGCTCTGTTGTTTTTGTGAAATAAACATGGAGTTTTGGTTCTTTTGAAAAAGCAACTCAGCAATTAGAAATGAGGAGAGAGGCCTGAGCTGTTGCCTTGGAATTGTCACATATAAATCACAAACCATAGACTATTTAGTGACTGATTCTGAGCACTTATCTTTCTAGTGGAATACAAATGAATGACTTACAGAAGCATGAAAAAGAGAGGTGCTACATCTGAAATACCCTGCACAGTGCTTGATACACAGAAAACAACTTAGCGACAGGTAACTCTTGCTGTCGCCGTCACCATCGTTGTCAGAGAACACTAGACTGGCTTCATCTTGCTTTTTTGCCCTTTCTAATTTCATCATTCCTGTTCAAACCAATATCAGTTGAGAGGCAACTGGGGATTTAAGCGTGTGGCAGTGACTCCTTGCCTCCAGGAACTCTCCTAGCGAAACAGACAGGCCAGCCTCTGCTTCAAATCAAACTATGAGTGCTACAACCTTACAATATTCCCCGGAGATTATTTGAAGATGTTTTAAAAGCCAAATCTCAAGTTTTCTCACTGCTAATTTTTAAGCGATGGCTCCTCTTACAGCATGAGCTAGGAATTTTAACCATACTGCTGAGCTTTCGTTTCAGTGACAACATAACGGCGATCATTTAAGTCACAGTTGTAATGCCAATAGTGCAGTGGAGAGGAAAAGGTGTTTCACCTCCACTTACAGGGATGTTTAAAGAGGTAATAATGAAGAAGACCCCCAAAATGGAACTAGATGTGACTAGTGACTTATTCTGACCTATTTACTCCTTCGTTAAGTATAAAACTGAGAAGGCTACCATTAACTCATGAGAGCCTATTTGTTTTAAAAGACTACTGAATACTAATGACAACATACAATATGTAGATACATTATTGGGAAGCATAATGCCAAGGGCTCCATTTTCTATCAAACCAAATGTCGGGAAAGAGGCCCTTTGAGAAATCCACTCTGGTCAGTGTTGTGGGTCCCTTTACTGCCTGGAGAGACAACCAATGGAGCTGAGCGCCCTCCAGAACTACATCTCTGCTGCCATTCCTGAGACCCTGTCCTGAGATACATATGCCTTGTTGGGGAGACAAGTGTGTTGCAATAATGTGTAATGCATTTGTTGAAACCGCAGGAAGAGTCTTGAGCTGATGGAGAATGAGGTGAGCCCAGGCTCTGCAGGCAGAGGGAATTGAGTGTGCAATGTAGGAGTGGGGAGAAATGCAGAAAGGCAAACGTGGGAGGGTGGAAACCAGGAGGAATGAGCCAGGAGCAGCTTCCTCTGGGCAGACCATACATTGTGTGTTGACTAGAACAACTTCCTGGGGATAGGTGAGATCCCAGACCCATTCTGGAAATGCCCAAAGATGCTCTCTGACTTTATAGAAGTCAGATGGATGTGTCTTTATAGAAGCTTCACAATTTATAAATTGCTTTCTCACGACTCCCATACAATGAGATGTTACTAACTTCCTTCAGTGAATCGAAAGGGGAGTGCACCAGCTATGTGTCTTTAAACACTCCACTTTTTCTGCACATTTGGGGTCCCTAAAAGGAGAAGAACACCCATGTCTCTTAACTCTCAGGAGCATTCCTTCACATTACCTAGTAATCATAGGCATGCTTTTATGTTAATTCCGTCATTATCCCTGACTGGACTATTAGCTAAGGGTAGAGATGGGGCCTTGCTTATCTTTGTACCTCCTATACTTAAGCCACACAGACCATTCCATGTCTGAAGTGACAGCTGTGGGGAATGGGAATAACAGCATCTCCTCCCCGCCTTGCTGACATTTATGTGTGAAAAAGCATGTGAAACCACTTTTCAGTAAGGACCCCCCACCCCCAGAAACACAGCTTTATGCTTGTTCTGAAACCATCCCCAACAGTCATTCTGGGAGAGTGGAGAGTTGGATAGCGCATGAAATGTTCTGCCAGAAGTGTACCCGGTATAAAAAAAGTATACCCCACCTAAAAATCTTGCTCCTCCTAGACTTAAAGGTCTCAGAAGAAATGGCTACTGCACTGTATTTACAGGACTACCTAGGGATGTGTGCTGAGTTGAAGCATTTCCAGTAGTAGTGAAGTCCCAAAGCCACCTTCAAATGCAGCACAAGCCCCGAAAGCCTAGAAATGCCGAGAGTTTGCCTCCTCCCTTTCTTTCAGCTTTTCTTTAATAAATTCCCTTCCACATACTCTCTAAAAAGGTCTCTATTTACATCTGTAGAGTCTGTTGTTAAGCTTAAGAAATGTGATGGATAGAGCCAGCAAGATGGCTCAACTGGTAAAGGTACTTGCCACATAAGCCTGATGACCTGACTTCAATCCCCAAGCCACATAAAACGATAGGAGAGAACCAATTCCACAAAGCTGTCTTCTCTATGCTCTACATGGGTACTATGGCATGCATGCACACACACAGACACACAGCTACTACTACTAATGATGATGATGAATGAAATCTAATAAAAATGGGAGAAAGGTCTGGATCCTGCAAGATGAGGACACAGGAGACCTCAGAGTAAATAATAGAAAGAGGAAATTCTTCTTGCCTGGGATATCTGCTCACTCTGCGATACTGGTCTCTTCTGAGGGCATGCTGACTTTGCATCATTGCAATCAGTACCAAGAGGGAATTTTTGAACTGCTGTGCCCTCTATCACTAGCACACATGATGATGCAAGCACTAATGTCTACTACTTATGGAACACTTGCTGTATGTGCCGGGGTCCTTAGATATAAAACTTTTCTAAATATGCATGTTATTCATTTATTCTCCTCAGCCTAAGCTAGCATTTACATCTAGTTTCTAGAGTAAAATAAGGCACAAGGAGGCCAAACAGGAATTGGCAAGAGCAGGGTGGGTTTCCATCTACTCTTCCCTGGAAAGAGATCTCACTGACATCAGGAAATGTGTGATTCCATGTATCTATCCCAACCTTTATGAATTTTTGCACATAAGCGAAGGTGTGTGTGCATGTGTGTGTGTGTGTGTGTGTGTATGTGTGTGTGTGTGTGTACATCCAGGTTGGCAGAAGATAATTATTGACACACCCTAGGCATAGTTAATGATTTTGTTTTGCTTTCCACATAAGTACTGTAAATGAAAACAATTTCAATTACAAATGTGCCTTGTTTGTTTTTGTATTATGTATAACTTCATTAAGCAGATGACTCTGTATGTACTCCTAAAGACTCCTCCCTGTAGTGTCCTCAATACCTAGCATTGTACCTGGTACATTCTAAATTTATATAAATGTTCATGGAACAAATTGAAATTCCAAGAATCACAATGTTAATGGTAGCATTAATGCAACTATCCTTTGATACTTTCCTATGAGGCATGGTTTTTATTCAGCATGAGATTTGCCTTCTTGAAGTTCAAGTGCACAGTACAATGCTGTGTGCTGCAGTAGCTTGCAGAAGCACCTCTAGCACTGCTTCATAAGGCAGGGCTGAAACTTTACTTAGTTGGGTTACAGCTCCAAGTTTCCTCTCCCTCCCGACGATTGGCAACTACCTTTTTACTCTCACATCTGCGTTTTAGCTACCTCCTAGAGGTGAAGTCATGCAACATTTGTCTTTCTGTGACTGGGTCCATTCACTTAACATGATGTCATCAAAGTTCATTCAGGTGGAACACAGCAGGATTTCCTTCTTTTCGAAGACTGAAAAACACCCCATTGTATGTATACAGCAATGTTCTTTATCTACTTGTATAGCAGTGGGTATTTATGTTGTTTCCACTTCTGGAATATTGTGACCAACTGCGGTGAACATGGGGGTGTTGATGTCTCTTCCACATCCTGACTTTAATTCTGTTTAGTAAATACCCAGAAGTGAGATTATTGTATCATGCAGTACTTTCATTTTTATTTTTAGCTTTTTTCTGAAACCCCTCCATTTTCTGGAGTGGTTGCACTGGTTTATATTTTCACAAACAGCGTGCAAGGAGAACAAGTATTTTGAAAAATAAAAATACACACATACACACACACACACCACATACACACACACACACACACACACACACACACACACACACACAATGTTGTGGGACTCTTGGAAAACAACACATCAAAACTAACCATTCGGTGTGATTCAGTCTCAGACCAGTGTGTTCCTGAAGAGTCTTTCCAGAGAGGAATCAGAAAACAAGGCTCACCTACCCATTGCTCCAGACCGAAGTGTTGGCACTCACTGGCCCAACACTGCAAAATCAGCTGGATAAATGCTATTTCAACACTGGAACACAGTGTCATTATTTGAAAATAATAATTATGAAGAGAGTTAAAAACCAACAATTGTAGAAACATGGAAAATATTATGATATAAACTTATATGAAAATAGTATGAGGGACAGAATTTAGAACATTTATTTGTTCTTTCAATTTCAAAACTGTTAATGGTATGTATCACTTCCCTCCAGAATGTGGCCCAGTTCAGCAATGGCACCACCAGCTAGATTCACCCTAGAGCCTGGGAGAAATGTGAATGTTTTAGCCCCAGGGGTATTAGTCAGGGTTCTAGAGAACAGAACTTATAAAATGACTCTCTCTCTCTCTCTCTCTCTCTCTCTCTCTCTCTCTCTCTCGGGGAATTTATTTGAATGACTTACAGGCTGTTGTCCAGCTAATCCAACAGTGGCTGCCTATAAATGGAATGTCTAAAAATCCAGTAGTTGTTCAGACCATGAGGCTGGATGTCTTGGCTGGCCTTCAGTATACACCAGAAATCCTGAAGAAGTAGGCTCTAGTGCCAGTGAAGGAGTGGACTTGCTAGTGAGTGTGAGAGCAAGCAGGCAAAGAGAGGGAGCTTCCTTTTCCCATGTGGTCTGTATTAAAGGTTTATCTTCTTAACTCAAAGATCTGGATGAGAATTGGGTCTTCCCCACTTCTAAATGATTTAGTTAAGAAAAAGCCCTCACAGGTGTGCCCAGTCATTTGGGTTTTAGCTAAATCTAGATGGAGTTAAGTTAACAACCAAGAATAGCCATCACACCAGGTCTACAAAATCAGTTTGCATTTTAACAAGTGTTACATTTTGAATGTAAAATATCCCTCACAGGATATTTGGCAACTTGGCTCCCAGCTGATGTCTCTGTCTGGGGAGGCTGTGATGTGTCTATGAAGGGGGGTCTGGTGGCAGAAGTATGTCAATGAGGGCAAAACTTTGCTGGTTGTTCCCACCTATGCTTCTGGCCTAGCTTTCTCTGCTGTTGTGAAGTGGGGAGCAATACCCACACCTGGATCCCCATGACCTATAAGGCCTTGTCACCAACATGGGTGGAAACTCCCATGAAACCATGCATCAAATAATTATCCTCTCCCTTAAGTTCCTTCTGTGGTATAATGCCACATCAATGAGAAAAGTGACAAGAAGATTCTCATTCCAGGTACCCTGCACCAGGATGCAGCTGACGGCCCATAGAAGGCTTCTATGGCAACATTCCTTCCCATCTTCCCCCCAAAAGAAACAGTCTAGACAGGAAGCCATCGAAGAGAATGCTTAAAAATTGTAATAGGGATCCTGAAGTGTATCTCTTCACTGTTGATGGCTTCTGGTGGGCACAGGGGTGGAGGAAGACTTAGTTTTCTTTAAGGGGCTAGCCACTGGGAGTTTGACCATGCTCCACTAAGTATATGGTCAACACAAATTGGACTTTTTTTTTTTTCTGTTCTTTTTCTTGGGGGAGATCCCAAGGCTTACGTGTGGACCTGGGAGGACTGGGAAGTGAATGTGATCAGGGTGCAAATAAAAATATTATGTTGGGAAAAAAAAAAAGAAGATTCTCAGGTGATTCCTAACATATCCTCTTTTTAAGAATCAGAGATGTCCACTTAATGAGCTTCCTCATTTAGTCTTCCAGCTCTCCTGCAGGTTGTTAACACAGAACTTGTGATCTCCATTCTACAGATGAGGGAATGAGATTAGAGTTCGGGGAGCTCCCAGAGACAGGCATGATATAGTATGAGCTCTCATGCCCACCTTCTAGTTGTGAGCCCCCAAATCAAGCAAAGCTCACCCTACCATACTTGGCTTGCATTCATGTGCCAGGCCTTCCCATCTGTGGTATGAAGTGAGTCGCCCAACATCGTTTTCTTTAGGCCAGACTTCATGTGAGGGAGTCAACAAGCTTAGGTTCCAGAGGACAGGCCGTTAGTCCCTGGTGGTACTAGCCTGATTCCCAGTCTGGAAGGATGAGAATGTCTTATGAACCACCTCACAAGTGAACAGAGAGAAGTCCTTAGTCTGAAACCATCTTGACGCTCAGCTACTGCAATCACATACGTGTCTAAAGAGAGAAATAGACTCTGAAGAGAAGGTGACTCGGCCCAAGTGAACTTCAAGAAATAAAATGGACACTTTCCAAGTTCTGCTGAAAAGGCAAATGTTTATTACATACCCACCATATGCTGCTCACGAAAGCTTTTTTTTTTAAGTGGGATTTAGAGACAAAGTTGTTCAGGAGGATAGAATCGCACACTCAACTGAAAAGTTTTAAAAGTTCAACTGTTTTGAATTCGCCTCCAAGAGGACTTTTGTAAAAACTGCAGGAAATTGAAGATCATTAAAAAACATGATTATGTCAAGACTAATCTCCGGAGAGATAGAGTAGAGCAGCAATTAATATCACTTGGGCTCAGATTGCTCCTTTAAGAGCTGCAGAAATTCCATGACAAGGCAAGGTTCTGAGGAACAGCCATTTCATCAGGAGACAATCGCAGTATGTCATTAGGCTAAAGGGAGACGATGGATGATAGACGCTCAATTTTCATTACAGCTCCTCGGTTCATAATAATGCCCATGTCTTCTCCAAATAACAGAGAAGGGTAATGATATGCTACCTCAATAAACCCCAATACTGAGCCGATTCGGTATTTTTAAAAGATTGTACATTATTTATTTTCCAATGATAGTCAGGCAGGAAATTTACATTATTAGTCTAGGTAGAATGTATCAGAATTTTAGAGGTAAAAACTAACATGGATTTTACTGTAAACAAAATGTTTAAGTGCAAAAATATTTGTGTCATTAACATTTACTATTTGGAAGTAATTTTACAAAGTGTCTAGAACATGCTGAAATGTTTTCAGTAAAGAGAAGTCCTCTGAGTGCCCATAGTTATCATTGTAAATATTTTCTCTATTGCTCTTTTTGTTCAAGAAATATGGACTTTATTTTCTTTAAATCTCCACGTTAGTGTATCACACACCCATTTATTTACTTTCCTCTTATGTAACTCACCTGTTAGAGTGAAAGCACAGTTTTAAAAAAAATCATGGGTGTATATGTTTGTGTATGTGTGTGGTATATGAGTCCATTTGTGTGTGAGTGAGCACACCTGTGCATACATATACAGAGGCCAGAAGAGGATGTCTATGTCCTGCTCTGTCACTCTGCCTTATTTCTTGAGACAGGGTCTCTTGTTGAATGTGGAGCTGGAAGACTAGCCAGTATCTAAGCAATCCTCCTGTCTCTGTCCCCCATAACTCTGGGGTTAGAGCTGTACATACAGCCATATACTCAACTTTTTATCTAGTGGCTAGATATTCTCAGATTCCCAGGCTTGTGTATCAAGCCCTCTTACCCTCTGCCCCATTTCCCCAGCTCCTCTGCCCTTTAATGCTGTTTCAAATACTATGGATAGTTCCCAGCACAAAACAGAGGCTCAATAAATAAGTGTTGATCGCTGATGTCTTCTAAATGCCCTATGTATTTCTTGTTCAATAATAAGTAAAAATAGCAAGCTATTTGTTGATGCAACAGAATGGCAAGTGACCAATAAGGATCATTATATGGTAAGAGCTAAACAATAAATATTTCTGTATTTTTGTCATGTCCTCAGTATCTTCCCACACTTGGTGGGCTTTTACACTTGTTTCACGATGAGATGAATAAACAAATCAGCAAGTAACTGTTATCATTGTCTGGGGGGCCAGCCTCCAGCAGTGCAAGTCTCAAAGGGAATCTACAGAGTCAGCGCGTACTATGACTGTTTATCTGATGGGTTAAGGGAAAGACACTCACACTCTCTGATGGTTTCCTTCTTTATTCTTCTGTATTCTTCTTTTGCATTCTCTATTATCTATTCTTATCTCTATCCAGAAATGTCCCTTATGTTTCTCTTGATGTTTTCCTTCTCCTTTATCTTTATTCTTGAAGCTTTCCTCCTAATTCATTTTAACTCTCTCATTCATGGTGTTTTCCTTCTAACTCACTTTTACTCTCTCATTCTTGATGGTTTCCTTCTAACTCATTTTAACTCTATCTTCTTTCTGTTCCTTACAGCTTCTATACCCCAGTAAAATCTTTCAGGCAATATAAAAATTACAATGTGGTTATTTTAGGTTTTTCAAGTGAATGATTACAATGAATACAAGTAAAAAAAACAGCATGCTTTCCACATCCCTTATATGATTAAACATTTTACATATTACAGGTGAAAAACAAATTATCTCCAAGAACCCACAAACATTCACACCCAAGCAACTTCTTATAGATTAACAGAGTGTAAGTAAGCAAGTTATTCTTGTACTGGCAGGCTGTGTTCATGGTTACAAAGAAAGGACCAATTACTTTATTACTTATCCTGAAAGGTAATCTTGTAAGGAATCCCAAACCTAAACTTTTATACATGAAAAACAGTCAGCTCTACTTAAATCTTTAGGGTGCATACCCACTCATCAATAGTTGTTTTTTTTTATATCAGGATATTGAGGGCAGAAATGGGCATAAGGATTAATCATCTCCTTTGGTCATCAACCAATCCTTGCAAGAAAGTATCAACTAATGATAATTGGACTGCTTTGTTCTTGTTCCCTGACCTTAATGAGTTCCTCACTTAACTATGTGCCTTTCTAAAGCTTTAGATTGTCTTTTTGGGTTTTTCACCTCAAAGCTATTTAACAAAAACATCTATTCTAACCTTAAGTTATTTCCAAATCTTTGTTTCAGCTATGATGCACTCTGAAACCTGTGAATACATCTTCCAACATTAAGATTAAAAGAATTCGAACCAGCCTGGCTTATGAGACTCAATCATTTTTCTTAATCATCAACCTGAACTGCGATCTATGCAGCTCCTTAGGTGAAACTCATAGGCCCTAGCTGTGTAACATTTCCTTGTATTTATTTTTAATCATCAAAACTCCATTTAAACTAACATTATTATTATCAGTTAGACAATACAGCTTAAGAAGAGATCATCTTCATAATAATCCACAGGTTAAAATATCCAGTAGAGTAGGATGTATCCATGAGATAAACATACTACATTACAGGCAGTGGGGATCTCCCCACACCCATTCACACCATGCCAGATACCAGAAAAAGATGGCAGCAGCAAACATGTGAAGGCACAGCAGGAGCAAAAGACATTCTGGAGTCTGTGGTCTTGGGGTCTTGCCTATCTGAGATTCACCTATCAGGGATTTTCCTACTGGTGGGCTGACACCTTGAACTTCAATTGCCACTTGCTGCTCCTCTGACATGGCCACCAGCAGACTGTATTATGGAAAACAGAAAAAGGAAGTGGAAATTATTTTATATGTAATTATCCTGCACTCCCATCTCTGTCCCCTTCAATCACAATCCTCTCAAACTGGGTTTTGCATTTTCAAAAGCATTGTCATAAAGCCAGTGATATCAATGAAGTCACTTGCATTCCTGTACTACCAGGTAAAAAGAAGTTGCTCTTAAGGTGGGTTGTTCATGTTTGTCTCCAAAGGGTAGTGCTGAGGAGGAAGACAAGGCCACACCACGTGATTAGAGACAACCATGGGTTTTGCTGTTATTCACTGATGAACTCTGTGGTGCTTATTTTTATATGTAGCCTGTTCAGAGATCCATGAAGCATAACTCTCTAAGTGTGTCTTTTGTTATATTTGGAAAGCTTTTAAGCATAATTTCTTCCAAAATATTTTCTGCCGGATTTTCTGACTCTTTAACAATCATACGTTAGATTCTTGATAATGTCTTTTTTTTTTCACTAAGACTGTATTAATTTTTTCACTCTTCCTTCCTTCTGTTCTGCAAATCATTGATTTCTATTGAACTCTGCTTAGGTTGACTAACCCTGTCTTTTATTACCTATTGGATACTATGAAGTTTATCCAGAGACTGTTTTATTTCATATATTGCATTTTTGGTTGTATATGAGTACCTTTTTTTTTTTTTACTTTTGAGTAATTTGTTTATCTGCAAAATTTTATTCACTACTTGATCAAAATTATTTATTCTCCAATGCAAGATCTGGACCTAAGCCTTACATTTTTGCAAGCACATTGCCCTTGAGTCTTTGAACATAGCTATAATCAGCTGCTTTCATATCGTTGCTAGCTAATTCTAATATCCAGTTCATCTGAATGTTTGTCTCTGTGTATTGCCTTCCCTACAAAGTATCATTTACATTTTTGTATTGTTTTGTAGTAATTAAACATTATCACACATACCCATTTAATTGTGTATATGTGTAAATATGCATGTGGTGCATGGGTACCACTGTACACAGGAGATCAACTTGCAGAAGTTGCTTCTCTCCTTCCACCATGTGGGTGTCTGGGGTTAAACTCATGGTGTTTGTCTTGACAGCAAGTGTGTTTACCTCTTGAGCCACCCTGCCTTTCCCCCTTACAGTAACTTTGAATTCTGTCTTAAACACTGTGATATGTTACAGAGACCTTTTTCTGTCATATTCATCTAAAAGTTGATACTTTTGTTTTAGCCAGCAATTACTATGGCTAAATTCAATCTCTAAGCCCTTATGTAATGCAAGCATCAGTGGAAAGGCCTATTTCATTCTTTCTAACTTAGCTAGACTGTTTGGAGTCTGTCTCGTGTATGCATACATAGTTCAGGGACGAGCAAGAGACTTAGGCAGTCATGCACAAGAAAATTTAGGTCCCCTCACCCAACTGCTATTGTTGTTGGGCTTTATGTCACTATGACAAAATACTTGTCATATATAATTATGCAATTAAAGATTATTTTGGCTTATGATTTCAGTTTGTAGTTCTTAATACCATTGATTCCGGGCAGAGAGAGAGAGAGAGAGAGAGAGAGAGAGAGAGAGAGAGAGAGAGAGAGAGAGAGAGAATCACTGCTGCAGGAATGTACCAGAAGCTACTTACTCCATGGATACAGGAAGGAAAGAGGAGGGAGCGGAGAGACAGTGAGATACCCAGGATATAGCCCAAAGGATACTCTTTCCATCACTCACTTCCTCCAGCTAGGCCACACGTTCTGAAGTTTCCATAATTTTCCAAACCAATGCCTCTAGTTAGAGACCAGCCTTCAATTCGTGAGCCCTTTGGAGGAGACATTTTTTAACCAAATCATAACGATTCTTTCTTGGACCTGTCCTCCTCCTAGCTTGTAGTGGTTAAGGTCTCCATGGATGCTGTCCTCTGGTTCTCTCTCAGGTAAAAACTGTATGCTTCTCAGTTTTAGCTGCCTTGCTTAGTACTGACTAGGGCATGTCGTCAAGGGAAAAATGCAAAATGCACATGTGACATTTCTTTGTCCCAGGGACTTTTTCTACTCTGTCTGCTTTTGTTCTCTTTCCAGTGCCTTCAGGTAACTGGGTTTATTTTTTCCTGTATTTTCTAGATGTTTTTAGTTTTAATTTGTGGAAGAGTGGACTTTATAGGAACTATTTTGCTCTAGTAGCGACATCCATATTTCCATGTCTTAGAAAGTATTGCATGGGCACTTAAAATGGGACTAGAGCGAAGACATCACTCAGCATCTTTGACAATAGTGCGGAGAAACCTGCAGGGTTTGGCAATTAGATGAAAAAGAAAGTTTGTATTGAGAGAATCAGACCCCCTAATTTCCAACTCTCCACTAAATGGCTAAAAACTGAGCCTGAGCTGAAATGTCATGAGCTCCTGGATATAGATGTAGTTTTTTTTTTGAGAGGCAAGGTAATGATTTGAAGTGGTATTTTCACCAGAGGGAGAGAACGTTGTGACTTTTCTTGAAGAGACATGAACAGACATTCACACCCCACCGCCTGCATAGGGAATCAATAATAGAACAAAGAAATGATTCCACCCAAGTTTAAGTTAATGAAATAGTGAGTTTATTGGAGTTGCTCAGAAGAGCATGATTGGGGTTACTTACAGAAGCACTCCTGTTTCAAAGGCAGCTGCATTGCCCCAAAACCCACCCGATGTGGTGATACCTCAAAACAGCTCCTTCCATAGAGTTTCCTGAGCATCTGGAAGGAAGCTTCACCTGTTTGAGGACCTTCTTTCTTCCAGAAATTGTCACTGTTTCTGTAACCTTGGAGAAGGACCTTGTGAATCTTGTAAGCTTCAAGAACTTTCTGAAACAAGGGAGTTTTATTTCCTTTCTGAACCCTAATGAGCCACCATGCTCCTTCCAATATTTTAATATTAGAATATTTTAATTAGGACAAAATTGCTACAAAACAGATGTCTTAGTTACTTTTCAATTGCCATGACAAAACACCATGACCAAGGCAACATATAAAACAAAGCATTTAATTTGGGGCTCAAGTTTCCAGAGTCTATGATCATCATGGCAGAGAGCATGGCAGCGGGCAGGCAGACAGCACTGGAGCAGTAGCTGAGATAAACTTATCTCCTTATTCACAAGAATGAGGCAGGGGGAATGGCATGGGCTTTTGAAACTTCAAAGCCCGCACCCAGTGACACACCTCTCCAACAAGGCTACCCTTTCTAATCCTTCCCAAACAGTTCCACCAACTGGGGACTCATTAAGTATGGGAGCCACTCTCATTCAAATCACCATGGCATAGTATGAAAAGGGAAACAGAAACAGGAGTTGATCCTTGGGGAAGAAAAAGAGACTATAGAACAGACAGATGACTAAAAAGATCCAGACAACTAGGAGAGTGGTTATGGTGACAGAAGAGAGAGTGGACAGAAAAATGCTAGTTAATAACATGAGGAGTTTCAAATTAACCGGGTAAGCTGAAGTCCAAGGAGCTGCCATTGGGTCCTCAGTTGGAATGTCACCAGTGGCTTTTGTAGGAGCAGTGAATGACAGATTAGAAAATGGTTAAAAGTTAAAAAAAAAAGAAAAAGAGGTGTGGTGGGGTGCATATCATCCTGCATCTACAGATTCCTTCAAAGCTTTTCACCATTTTCCATACGTACATTTCATAATCACATACCACATGATTTCCCAAGAAAATTGTTACAAATGGTTCTCAACCTAGGGTGTTTGATTTACATTTTTTAACTTTGTAGTGGTTTGAAAGCAATACACATCCAGTGAAAACTACTTTTGCTTTGGAAGTATGATCTTTCTCCCAGACTAGCTGTACATGGAGTGCTATTCTATCAGAATGCAAATCAATGGCACCATGCTATAATTCCAAGCCAGCCATACCCTCACAGTGGTAGAGAAGCAATACTCTGAGCAATGATGGTCGGTAGTTTACTGTGGTGGTATTGTGTTCCCCAAAATATTGTGCACCCTAATAAACTTATCTGGGGTCAGAGAACAGAACAGCCACTAGATACAGAGGCTAGAAAATGGTGGCACACACACCTTTAATCCTAGCATTCCAGAGGCAGAGATCTGCATGGATCCCTGAGTTCAAGGCCACACTGGAAAGAGCTAGGCATGGTGACTCACACGCCTTTAATGCCAGAAAGTGAGCCTTTAATCCCAGGAAGTGAGGGCAGAAAGCAGAAAGATATATAAGGCATGAAAACCTGGAGCTAGACTGGTTAAGCATTCAGGCTTTCAAAAAGCAGTTCAGCTGAGATTCATTTTGGATAAGGACTCATAGGCTTCCAGTCTGAGGAAACAGGATTAGCTGAGGAACTGGCGAGGTGAGGTAGCTGTGGCTTGTTCTGCTTCTCTGATCTTCCAGCATTCACCCCAATACCTGGCCCTGGGTTTGTTTTTTATTAATAAGAATTTTTAAGATTCCTGCTACAGTTTACTGTATTAAACTGAGCTCTGACTTACAGTTTTTTATTTATAATAAGTTTGTTGGACCATAACCCCATCACAATTTCAGTAGCATCTACATATAAAACCATTTTTGGTCAAATATTTATGTGGCTGTCCTTTAAAACAAAGCCACCTGATTAGTTACACCTTCAAAAAATTTAAAGTAAGCAACTGGCAAAATGATTATGGCAGAAAATTTCAGTAGTATATCAGCAATTTTTTCTTACCTCAAAAGATTTAATTTCATTAATTCAGTCTTCCAGTTGGTTTGAATCCAAAGCTGCCATTTGCTAATGATAAGACTCTGGGCTTAATCTTTCTGATAATCGGGTCCTGGCTGAGATAATAACAGTGATAGCAATACTGTTTGAGTAATTGTACTCCTCCGGGCATTGCTGCAAGCTTTACATATAATGAATGATGCCATACAGATAACTGTATCATATAGTGCTGCTATCTTCCCCATTTCAAATGACATAAGGATATTTGCCTGAACTCACATAACTGAAATGGCAGAAACAGGATTCGAACCAACAAACATGTTACTCATTAGCCGAAAACTGATATCATTATAATTTATTAATTCATTTAATAATTTTTTTTAAATATTTAAGTGTGAGTTCCAATTAGATAGATACAAATTTGGAATTCAAACAAAAGGCTGAAACTTAATGTATGCTTTCCAAATTTAGCATTCTTTTAAAAATATGCCAAGTTGGGGCTGGAGGGATGGCTCAGTGATTACGAGCACTGAGCACTGACTGCTCTTCCAAAGGACCCAAGCTCAATTCCCAGCACCCACATGGCGGCTCACAACTGTCTGTAATTCCAGTTCCAGAGGACCTGACATGGCAAAACACCAATGCACATAAAACAAAAATAAGTAAATAAAAAATAGGCCAAGTTGCCAAGAGTCTCTCCTATCTTGGAAGTGTTTGAGGCTTATAAATGGGACCCCGAGTGGGGACAAATAACCATGAGGGCTTTAGTGAGTGCATCAGGATTCGGTTTTACAGCCTGGAGACATAATTACACTCATAGCCTGCCTGCCTGAGACAGCTGAGAAGGAAGGGAGCAGATGGCACAGCAGTTGGGGTCCGTCACTCGCATCAGTCCAGCTGCCCGGAGCTGGACAGTGCAGAGTGTCTAACTGAAGGGGAAGAGTCTTCCTCAGAGACCAGGGACTCAGTGGGAACGCGAGAGGCATGACACCAGAATTAGGATGAAACTCGTATAAATAAACACAACACAAGAAGTCTTTACCACCATAGCTAATGAGGTTTGGGGAAGATAGGAAGCTGACAACAGACCAGGCAGGGACAGACAGACAGACCCAGGGTGTTGTAAGGAGTAGTGCTGGCTCGGGAGTTGGAAAGAGATTGGTATAAACCTGGCCTTGGCATACTTTTCACTCTTTAAATCTGGGTCGCTTCATAAAACAGTTTTGATGTCTGTTCTGGAGACTTACAATGAAGAAATGGGATGATGTATGAGAAAAGCCAACTGGTGTTACTCAATATGCAAAACTCTGCTTAAGCTTGTCATAATATAATAACAAAAAAATGGGAGAAAATTAAAATAGAACAGATTGGAAAACTGAATCATGGAGCAGCTGTACAACTGACTATTGTATAAGCATTTATAATTGTGTCTCACATACAACTAATGTGGAAATATACAGCATAAAGTCTTATGAACAGTACTAGATAAAGTGCACATAAATAAAATTTTTATAGAAATTGTTTATATAAAAATTTAACAGTGTTATTTGCATTGAAAGGTTACAGATGACTTTGGTTTCCTTCATATACACTGAAATCCTAAAATTTTTTTACCTTTCCAGGTTTTCTGCAATGAGAACACATCGCTTTTATGAAAACATGGATGTGTGCTTGGCAATACATCACCAGGGATGTTTTAATGTTAGTGGCTTTTATCCCTGTCATTGAGGAGGTCAAATTTGCTGTTCCTCATATCCACCCATAGCTTTACTCCTGAGAAAATGGCAACAATCCAGCAGAAACCAAAAACGTGTACCCAGAGGAATGAAAAGGGTTTTATTTCACTTTGGGTGTTCTTTGTTTGCTGGTCTGCCTGGGTGTGCGATGCTCAGAGAGGAAGTATGTGTCAATAGAAAAGAATGTCATTCTTTGCAGGGAAAAAGATGGCCAGTGGACAAAAAGAGAAACACGAGTGCACGCTTCTGGAAGGTTCTCCTTCACACTCAGAGGAGCTGTCCTTCCTAGTTGGAGGAATCAGTTACCCACTCACCCACCCAAACTTCAGAGCCACCCTGCGTCTGGAGAGAAGGGGCCCGGGCCTCCCCAATGCTCTGGAGGGGCCAGTGTGTTTGGAGCTGTGGCCCATGAAGCTGCCTTTGTTTTGTGGGAAAGTTGGCACCTCTTTAGGCTTCAGTTTCTCAACTATAAAATCTTATCCATCTGCCACCCCTGAGAAGAAGTCCCCTTTTGGTGTTTTGTCCCATTTTTGTACCCACAAGGTCACCTATAAGCTTACTGTCTATTGAATAAAATGAATAAAGTTGTTCCAAGTGTCATTTGAAGCATGCAATCGGTGTTGGCAATTACATCTGTGGGCATGGTCCTCCAAGGCGTTTATTTATACATGATATTTATTTCTCAGAAAAAAAAAAGCCTGAATCAATTGTTGGGAGTGTTAAGAACCACTAAATCCAGATGGTGATCCTTAAACTTTGGTTTGTCTTAGAAACTATCTGTCTTGTCGAATTGTTCTTGGCCACCTTTGTGCCCTTACTAAATGTTAATTGTCTATCAACATAACAAGTAAAATGTAGTTTTTACTCATTTAATAGTAGAATTGGACTGTTGGATTTGAAGGGCATAACTTGACTGCCATCCCATGGTGGCACGTATTTTTCAAAAGGAATAAACTGGACTCCAATAGGCTAACCCAGAACATTGCTCTCAGCTAATATCTTGGCCAGTGTTGGCCACTTTAAATGCTAATGTGTGAAAGTGTTGCTGGCTGTGTATTAGTTTGCCAAATGCCTGCCATACACTAGGCATTATACTAGTACCTGAAAGTGAAGCAATCAGAAGACAAAGTTTTTGGCCACAAAGAACTCACTGTGTAGGATAAAAGAAAGAGACAGAAACAAATTATTATAATGCAATAAATACCAGGTTATAGCTCAGGGGACAAAGTGTCACATCCATCCACAGTTAGCCATTTTGTTTTAGAATGGGAACTATAGCTCTCCTGCATCTTTGAAGTTTAGGAAAGAATATGAAGATCCTTGGGGGTGGGAAGGCATCAGCTTCATAAAGGATGATTTTACTTATGAATAAAATACATCAAGCTGAATTGTGAGTGCATAAAAATGAATAGAAATGAAGAGTGTAAGTTTGGAAAAAGAACACATCAGTGTCCAATATTTGAAGGAATGAAAAATGGCAAGAGGGTGATGAGAAAGGTGCTCCCTTGTTACGAGTGATTTTGAATCAAAGGTAGAGGCATATATTGTTTCAGTACTATGGCATTGCTTTGGAGATGGAAGGAAAGCCAAGTCTTCCCCCAAATGCCCACATTTTGCTCCTTCATCTGTCACTCTCTGAATTTTCTACTTTAAAATTACCACCTAACCACCATCAAGATCTTCATTCCTTTGTCCAGTTCATTTGTCTTCACAGAAGTTACCAAAATCCGGCACTCTGGGCCCGGAGAGATGGCTCAGCAGCTAAGACGCTTACTGCTCTTGCCTAGGACCCAAGTTCAGTTCCCATCACCCACAGCAGACAGCTCTCAACTGCCTGTAACTCCAGCTTTAGGAGATCTGATGCCCTCTTCTGGCCTCTGTGGGTACCAGCACTCATGTACATGTAATGGAAAATTTTAAATAAAATTTTAGGTGAGATTTTATTTTTACTTAAAATCCAAAGTATATGTCTCCCCAACCAGAGTAGAGGCTGTATATAAGCTGAAATTGCTGTGTGTTCATTTCATAACTTCAAATCCTGTTGCCTAGGACACCAAGCAGATGCTCCACAGGCTGACTTCCTGAGACTATGGAGCAGAATACCAACAGTGGTCATTTCTGAATGGAAAGATTACAGACACTCCTCCTCCTTCTACATGGTATTGGACTGTTTTTCTTTTAAATGGGAATCTATTAATTTTACTACTTAAGGAAGCTCTTTTAATTAAAAGCAGTAATATTGTTACCTGGTTGTTGATAAACGGGACTCTGTGAGACACCACAATGGAAGGAATATAGGTTAGTAGGAGTCAAGCCAAGGAGTCTGAAGAAACCCAGTGGGCTGAAGACAAAGTCGTCCCCAATTCCTACAACCTCTCCTGTCACCTGTTTTTTTTTTTTCCCCAGACACTGGGATAAATGCCAAGTCAGGGGTCACTGGCTCACGAAGGGTCTTTTGCCCCACATTTTCCCATCCTCAAACAGAGGAGCCCAGAAACTCACCCTCATCTTTCCACCAGCAAATGTTTTCTTTTTTGCATCTGGTTCCTACTTAGGTTTCAGTCAATTCTTTGCTGAGCCACTGGCTTCTTATTTTCCTTGGGAACCGGACTCTTTTTAAGCCATAAAAGGGATGAAATGCATCACCTGATACGTCTCTATTCAGCTGTTGAAGCCTGTGCCCCAGATGGAGGCCCTGTGTGCCGCACTCTCCCATTGTGGACAGCAGCATCTACACCCAGCCCTTTGAAGACGGCACATGTGAAAATGAACTCGGAGCTTTGGCCATTCTTTTCTCTCTAGTTTTCTCTCTGTTCTGTTGCTGGTTGCAAGCCATTGTCTGCAGTGAATGGCTGCAGAGACACTCAGCTCATCTACATCTTAAAGCACAGCCTGTCCTGGGAGCAGCAAGGGAAGGTGGCCGCCATGACTCAAAGGGTAGGGGACTTGGATTCTTGTCGCCGCTCTGCCACTAAATTGCTACATGATCCTGCTCAGATCCTGTGAATTATGCACCAGTGTCTTCATCCTTAAAGACCTTTGAGGCGTTTCTACAGTCCCTGCCGGGGTCAGCTTTGTTAATTAAGGACCAACAGTGACATCTGGTGGTTGATTTTGAGCCATGTTTTTCTTTGCTCCACTGGACAGCTGGCGGGAAACAAGGGTCCCTTGGCCTATCCTCCTTCGTGGCCCCTGGCCCATCCAGGTCCATCATCACTGCCCTTTACTTCGTCTCCCACCAGACTCAGAAGAATGTCTCCATCTTCCTCCACGTGTTGCTTTCAACCTCAATCTGGCAGATGCTACTAAAGTCAAGGTAAAAACTAGGCACACTTGTGAATGAGAGGACTTCAGTCTCTGGTGCTACATCAGGGAGCAGGACAGCTTTGGAGGAGACAAGGGCCACCACTGCTAGCCTAGTAGAAGTAGGGACTTGATTGTTTCCCAGGGATCTCCCTAGCTTATAAAACTACCAGACTCCAAATTGCTTCATGCCTTGGCTTCCCCACGCTTAAAATAAGGGGAAGTTGCCGTTAGCACTACCTTCAAACTTAGTTTTCGTTTCTTTACTCATTCATCAAATATTTAATGAGCATTAATCTGGGCCAGAAAGGCAAACTTGGTGACAAATAGTTTTCACGTTTTGTTCTGTGTAACAAAGAGGAACGACAAGAAAACTCCTGATACTCGGCAAAAAGATGTCTTAAGGTAGATGGTGTGGGGGATGGAGAAATGGCTCCATGGGCAAGAGTGCTTGCTCTTCAGGTATGAGGACCTGAGCTGAAATTTCTAGCACTCACATCAAAAGCTGGGTGTGCCTGCTCAAGCACTTACAACCCCAGCACTGTGGGGATCAGAAACCGGAGGATTGCTGGTCGCCACTCTAGCTCCAGGTTCAGTACGAGAGCATTTCCACAGAATAAGGTGGAAAGTGACAGAACAGGATACTGAATGTCCTCTCTGGCCTCCATCTGTGTGCATGGGAGCACACACACACACACACACACACACACACACCCCAAACAAGGTATATAGTGTGGACACAACATGGTGCATGGCCTGAGAAGGAAGCCTGACAAGAGAGGGGACACTGATTAGGGGTTTTCCAGAACAGGACCTTCTAGAACATGAGAGTGGAAATGGCCATATTAATATGATCTGTATTCCCAGGCTCAACACCCAAACCCAGTACCTTCTTGACCCAGTACCGTGCATTCCAGTATGATGCCATTCTGCTGCTTCATACTGTAGTCAAACTTTTCAAAAATGAAAAATTCATGTCTGTCTTCTTTGCTTCTGGTTCAATGCCATTCACCCTGCTTTAGCGCTAACAGCTTGATAACTAGTAGGGACAGAAAACAAGTGCGCCATGACGCTGTACCCAGGTGGCCCCTTGTTCCTGCTGCCTCCATCCCATCACTTAGTGTCCCTCTACAAGGCATTTGCAAGAGCGAGGCACCAATCCCTTTTTGAAATGGTTTTTTTCTCCGACCTCCACGATATCTACCCTCCAGTTTATGCTTCCGACTCACTGTCTGCTTCTTCTCGACCTCTTTTCTCAGCTGCTTCCACTTTATCCAACGTGAAATGTCAATATTTCATGGTGCTCTGCCCTGGGCCTTCATTACTTCCTTCTGTATGTGGAATCTCATTCATTCCCATGGTTGGACACATCTTTCTAAATTCATATATTTGAACCTGACTTCGGGAATTAACCATTGAGAGCTTATCATTTTGTTATTTCTTAGTTTTTAAATTTCTTTTTTATTGCTTGAGAATTTCACACACATGTATAAATGCCTTTTAATCCAATCTAACCCCTTCTCTCCCCTCCAATTTCTCCCCTATCCCCCTCTGGGTCCACTCAGTGCTGCCAGGATGTGCACGGGTGTAGGACCATCTACTGCAGTATGTGCAGCTTCCCAGGGCTGGATAAAGTCTGGTGCCTTCCTTAGCACTTTTCTTCCTTCTATTGGCACCTACTAGATGGTTAGATTGAAGACCTTATGCAGGAAAACCTATTCGGATTTTCTTCAATATATATGTATATATATTTATATTTATATTAAAGCAGTAGCTAGCATGCTAACAAGAAAGCTCTGTGGATAAGGTGCTTGCCAAGAAAGCATGAGGACCTGAATTCAGATCCCTAGCACCCACATGAACTCTATACACAGTTTTGTACACTGTGTTGATCCTGGGACTTGCTGGCCAAAAGTCTAACCAAAACACTGAGTTCCAGGTTCAGTGAAAAGATCTTATCTCAAAAAGTAATATGAGAAGTGATTGAGGAAAGGATCAGCCTCTGACCTCCATATGCACCCACATGGATGAGAGCATGAGACTCCCCCACACATACCACAAATGCATACCACACACGTGCACAAAGAACACAAACCACATACAAACACATCACACACACACACACACACACACACACACACACACACACACATACAGTTCCTACTCGAAATTATTTGTTGACTGGATGGCTGAATGAAACATTTAAAAAAAGCAAATTATTTAAAGTAATAGAGTAAATCTGTAGGTTTGATTATTGATTTTTTTTTAATTCTTCCCTCAATCCAGGTAAGCCTTACAGGTTATCACATGCTCAGTACTTCAAAGACTTCACCCCTCTATAGTAAGTGGCTCCCTTCCTGCCATGATCTATGCTGCCTACTGAGGAATTTCCCCATGAAATCTCACTGGTAGTCTTGGTAATTCTAGGTTCACAAACTTCTTTGTCTATGGCACTCACACTTGTCTATTTCAGGAACTACTGTTCCTGCAGCAGCTCATATGTTCCACCCTAGTGTGTATTCACATTCTCATACTTTTACCAACAAGCACCATTCTCCAGTTCCAGGAACAGGTGACAGAAAACAATGGTCCACGCTGTGGGAAGGGAAAAGCTTCTTCGCCTGGCCCATTAGCACCAGCAGAAAGGGAAGATATGGGTCGCACACTCAGTTCAGAGATTCAGGTAAACGCTCTTTGATGCAAACTTGAAGCTGAGATCCCTTCCATGGTTGAGCCCACAGGAACAGAGGAGTTCCCAGCACCAAGGGGGACCAGAAATAGATCATCTTCATCTTCCTTTTGCAGCAAGAGCCTTCAGGAAGAGGATCATTGGTCCTCTGGGATGGACCGCCAGTCATATTAATCAGAAGTTTAAGGGATGCTTTATAAATAGGCAAAACACAGCAATGACGGTTGGGATATTCTTCTCTCCTTTATCATGTGACATTAGGCAATCTAAATAAAATCAGTTTCTGAGTTTGGATTCTACCTCTGGGTCTGCTAAACTGCGTGATACTTGGACAATCACTTAAACTCTCTGAGCCTTAATTCCTTCTCTAATTTTTCTTCTGCCCTCCCTTTCATTTTTGTTGTTGTTGTTGTTTTCCTTGATTTTTACAGGATCTTGCTATGTAGCCCAAGCTGACCTTGAACTTTTCATCTTCCTGCCTCAGCCTCCCAAGTGCTGGAATCACAGCCTGTGTCACTAAGGTCTCTTTAAAGTGGAGAGAATAATCTCCTCCCCAATCACTAAGATTTAAGCCAGGTTATAAGACTACAGGGCACAATACCTGGATCAGTAAATGTTTTTGTATCTCTTTATGCCTGAGCAGAAGCAAATGTTTTGGAGACTAGAAACTTGTCCCAGGGAATTTTCTTCTCGACTTGTTCAAGCAAACACACAAACAAGTAACCCAGTGACTTGGATAAAGAGAGACTCCCAGCCTTGCTTCCCGGTCCATGGTTCCCAGTGTTTTTCACTTGTTCATGTTATGTGTTTGTCTGCTTTCTATCCCTGCATCTCTTAGGATGTCTGGGAACTAATATATATGTGCATAGAAGGTCTACTGGCTTTGAATTAAATTTGATCTACAACATAGTCGTAAGTGACTATTAAGCCCTGGAAAAGCAGTTAGCTTGGATTTTACAGATATAAAATGAATATCTGATTTTAAATATTTGACACAAAAAGCAAAATATTTATATTAACTATGAAACAATAACACATTACATACCAGTGAGCTAACGATAATTTGATTTTACCTATTTACCAATAATGTGATTATTGTAAATTTTGAAATCCCATGTACAGCTTATAGGTTATGTTTCTATTTGTCAGGGCTGAAGGAGACTGTCTACCACTAACTGGGTGAAAGATCATCAAATACATCCTAAACTTGTGGCTCTGCACTCCCCACTGCTAAGGCTGTAAGGCGCTTTATAAGTTATAGTAGCCTAGAATTTTATCAATGTTAGGATATAGGTTTGTTTGCTTTCGAATGAAGATTGATTAGATTAATACTATGGGCCAAATACGTTTACATGAATTGGTGTTTTGTCTGTAGAATAAATATAAAGAGGAAGAATGGCTTTCCCTTTGCAGATGAGAAGGAGACTACCTGTAGATGTTCATAGATTGGGCTACAGTGACATGGATGGCACTAAAGAAACGGAGCTGGACTGGATCTGCATTTCTCTCCCGGGTCTTTGAAAAATTACCCATAGAAAAAGTAGTCCAAGGGCCACTGTGGATGCATCCACTCAGGTGCCCCTATGATGTGTTTCCACATTTAGCAGAATCTTATATTGTTAGGAAAGCTGCAAAAATGTTTTCAGGAGACTCCTTGAAAACTGGAGAGGAAGCCTCTGTGCTTGTCAGGTTTGGTAGATCATTGACACCCAGTAGAAAAGTGTTGGAAGCTTCTAAATGAGAGAGGATCAAGAGGCGGACTGGCAGGGGCTGCTGGTGGTTAATTGTTCACTAGCTCTGGATGATGTGCCTGGCAGGGCAGCAGGAGTGAAACATTGACCAGCTCTGATTTAAATGCAGGAATGTGGTGGGGAGTCAAGGAAGGTCATGGGAGCAATCGGCACCTGAGACAGCTCCCATGGGCAAAATTCCTGTGAGAGGAAAAGGGAGTGTGCTCAGAGGGGAGGAAAGGGCCTCTGGCCTCAGAATTCGTTTATTTCGCTAACTCCTACAGCCATTTCCAGAACCTGATTAAAAAAAAAAAAAAAAATACAGCAGTGAGGTCATGTTTGGCTTCTCCTAAATTTTGTATCTGGGACCGCAGAGTGAGGGACAGGAGAAACAAAGATAAATTAATAAGATTCCTGCCCTGACCTCTGAGCCAAACTGGAGAATGCAATGAACTGGCTTAAAAGCTCTTAGACCTGGGTTCAAGTCCTGGCTCCATCTTGCCATGCGATCTCAAGCAATTAAATTACTGAGTCTCAGTTTACTAAGCTGAAAAAGAAAAGTGATAAACCTTGTCTCCCAGTGTTGCTACAGTAATGAACTAATAATGAGAAAGCTCCCATTCCTCTTTCCATCATTGCTGAGTTGAAAGGTATGAAAGGCAATATCCAAGGCCTCCCACAGCCCCTGGGGAACGGCTCCAGCCTCCATCCCTCTGTGATCTGATTCCAGCTCATCTATAAAGCATCCCTCCTTCCCTCTGCCTCCTCCTCACTGCCATTCCCCCTCCCTAGAAGTTTCTGACCTCTCACACGACTGGAATCAACATTCTGGATGGTGAGGCTTGGTGCTGTATTCCTTAGCAGTTTCTAAGGTCTCTCTGTCACCCAAGGGGGTTACCCTTCGAAGGCTCCGCTCTGGTACAATCCTTCAAGTTGCCTTTGTCCTTTCCTGGGCTTAGAACTTAGACCCAGTGGGACTGAGCTTGCTAGCCACAGATCTAACTTGACAAGGAGCATGTTGCATTTCTCTTAAAATACAAAAGTTAGCTGGCTGCCTGCCTGGTTTCTGTTATATAGACTCAGATTAAATTTCCCTTGGACTAGTTTGTAAAACCCCTCGATGCTGGACGGAGAAGTGATTTGCATTTTCTCTTGGCAGGGAATTCTCCAAGTGAGAACAGCGTTGAAAAGTAACCGTTTAGCTAGAGCTCCAGGGTGGTGTGTGCCTGCACACTGCATGTGCGAACAGGCACATACACGTGCCTGGGTCTGGCCAGGCTGACAAGCTGCCTCTCATTGGTTGACAAACTCCAGTTGCAGAAGATCAAGATGGGGACAGTTTTAGAAATATGATGACCTTACTGATAACACGGCTTCATGGTTGAGTTTTAAAGTTGATACTACACTGGCAGTTGAGGCAGATGAGAAATATTAGTCAAATCAAATAAAAAATGTAGCTTTCATCACCAGAAAAAAAAGTCTTGACCATTCTGGGTGTGCGTGTGGGGGTGGGAGGGCTGAGAGCATTACAATAACTGTTATTTATTTTATTGAAGACCCATTATGTGCCAAAAGCTTGTTTAATGTTTACAACAGAACTACTCAAATTAGATTTTTTAATTTTATAAGTGGGAAAACTGGTCTCAAAGGTGAAGAGTCCTATAAGACATTCCTATCCCATACTAGGAGGAGATAGGTCCAAATTACCATCTAAGCATGTTTCCCTCCAGCTAGTAACCTGCCTGTCTCAGCCTGTGGGACACATGCCTCATGCAGTGTTTTGATAGTAAATTCACCACATTTTATGGTTGTGCAACTTCCAAGGAGAAGTATTATTTTTTGTTTGTTCTGTTTTTAAACTTTGGGGTTCACCTGGTGTCAGTCTGGAAATTAGATGGGCTGGTAGCAGGTAAGTAAGACAGGCACCTTTAGGGGCAAACTCCTCTTCTAGCCCACCTTCAAAGTATTTCTTTCCTTTAGCAGCAGCTAAAACCTTTTATGAAAAAAGAAACCAAGCTGTCTGAAAGTATTCCTGTTACTATCTTTAGGATAAAGCTAAACACATCCAAAGTAGTCTTGTCTGCCATCTTTTTCTTTTTTGGGCAATAACCTTAAACTGAGCATGCTCTCTCTCGTGTACATTTTGAACATGTTCCAGAATGTGCCTTCCTTCAAATAGCTTTCTCATAGTCATATATTTACGTTCCCCCTACTGCCCCAGATAAAATCCTCCTGATTCCTTTGTTCAGAGAAGGTGTTGCTTTGGAAATAATTCCCATACTCCCTTACCTGCTGCGGGTAATGAATCTTTCTTCACTCTTTTATTTCTTGGTGGTGTTTGCTTTGGCTTTGCATGACTAAGATGCTGAATCATCACTTTCAGTTGGCATGACTGAAGCTTGGAGCTTTGCCCCATCCTCTCTCCCATCAGAAGAGGAAAACTAAAATTAAGCCAATGATGAGTCCTTTATTCTGCACTGTCTACAACCAATTTCTATTTAAACTTCACAAAAGCCATACTTTGAGGGGACCTATAGTATAAGGAGCTTGTGTGAGGGAACTCAAGGATAAGTGTGGTTGGGCTTCATAAGAACGTTGAGAAGGCAAAGCTGAGAAACCTGAACACAGATGAGAAGAGCTGCTTCCCAGAGTGCACTGGCTCCTGAACCACGTTTTCTCTGTCTCACCATGTGAGGCCAAGCCTTTTGTTTCTCAAGTACATGGACTTCAGTTAGGGTTATATTTTGGATTTTTATGGATGATTTGAGAAAAGGATCAGGCCATCATCCATCAGCCATTTTTATTCTCTTTCCCTCCTGGAGAACCTTCAGAAAGCCCACACTCTCCCTCCCTCCATCAGGGTCCCCAACAAGCCTGTCTCAAGTGTTCTGCATTGCCACACTAGAGTGTGTTTAAGCAGAAAAGGCTGATGTGTTTCTGTCTTCTCCTGGTGTTTCCCATTCCTTCATTAGTTTGGAAGTGAACAAGGCAAGGAGAGACTCCTTCTTATCAGTCCCCTGCAAACATCAGTAAGTCGTCAAGTGTACCCGAGCATGGTCTCAAAGCACTTCTGAGATGGAGAGCAACCAGAGTCCTGGACTTCTATTTATGAATTGCTTTGAGATTGCTGACTGACCTAACTAGGATGAGTCCACTCAGTCCTGACAGTTCTGCCAGAGGTCAGGAGTACATGAATGTCAACAGGAAGGAATGGTGTCAGAGGAAAACAGTTTGGGGCTGAGCAGATACCTCCCAGGTCCTCTCCTTTTTAACGGGAAGAGAATTATACCTTAGGGAGAATACAACCTCACAGATTATATCAGAACTGAAATTCTTACCATGGTCAAATTGGGTTTATGGCCATGTTCTTATCACAGTTATGAGGCCTCGTAAGCTGGCCCTGGGGTAGACATCTCCATTCAGTGTTGAATAGCATCCCTGGCTTCTTCAGCTATTTCAACAGTAATGCTGATAGCAGGGCTGAGCTTAGGATACAGGTTAAACATATCCAAAGTAGTTCTGGCTTCCATATGCATGTGCACACACGTGAACACACACTGGCACAGACACATGTACCCACAACTCACAAGAACACCTAACACATGTAAACTATACTGGGGCTGAAGGTTTCAGGAGACATGGAAGTGGGGACTATAGTTGGATTTTTGTGAAGGTGTTTTTTTGTTTTTGTTTTAGTTTTTGTTTGTTTTTTTAGAGGAAAAGAGAGGATGTCCCCGAAATCATCTTTCTCTTTGATGTCTTTATCATTCCTTACTCCAGAAAATATACATAACTTTTCCTGGACACCTTGCCAGTGTTTCTCCATGGGTTTTCCAGTAAATCAGTTCTCCGGTGTGAACATTTCCTACAGGTTCTGGCAGCTAAGGCTTTTCCAGGAAAATTACAGGCATTGATGGATGGTTTGGAGCAGCTTGGTGTATGTGGGGCCAAGCAGCCAGCCACCTTGTGTCTTCAAGTGCCATCTGCATCTGTAGAGTCAATGGTTTGGAGGTTGGATGAGGCTGGGGCACAGTAAGTTGTAGGGCAGCTGGAGGTCAGTAAACCAGACTTAAAGCTAAACCTTTGCTAAGCTGTGTTGGTTCAGCTGGTAAAGATGATTAAAGAGACTAACCACAGCTGATGGAGCCTAAGCCATGACTCTACAAATGAGGTCTCCATTCAAGTGTACCACTTAAAAGTCCAGGAGTGGTACCCAAGGAGCTGATTGAACTTGCTGACTGGCCAGGCCTGCTTGCTTCCACACTAACAACATGTCAACTGGATTCCTTGTGGATATGTGATCTATCTAAGGAAATCCAGATCTTGTCTGTTCCTTTCACACAATGCCAAACTTCCAGGAATGGAACGACCGCTTTTGTAAATATAAGGAAAGAAGCCATATATAACTGGCTTCTTTCTGCTGACCCATGAGGGGTACAAAGCAAAACTCTCTTTCCCAGAAACAGTCAAGAGTAATAAATGACATTGTAGTGGTTTTTTTTGTACCCACCCTTACCAGCCTCTCCTATAACCATGACATGTCACCAACTGGCCTTCCCGGGGATGACTTTGTAAAAGTATAGAAAACTTGGTTAACTCTGTCACTTTTTTTTTTTTTGCTTGAGTCTAAATAATGAGGGAAAACAAAGAAACAAAACACATGAAGTAGCAAGGTTCTTTTTCTAAGCATATGTGATAGCCTTGAATCGGTAGCAGGTGTCCCTCATTCTGTTCACATCTCTAATATGGTGGGAGAAGGAGAATGAACAACACCAATATAAAGGATGAAAAGTTTGTTAAAGATTATCTATAGAGACATAATGTTTTTCCTGCTCTCAGACAGCCTAGTGTCTAAGCACTCTGAGGCACATAGGGGAGAGGTCAAGGGGATAAGCTCTAAGTGGGAATGTAAGGATAAATGGGTAGATCACTGAGTCTACACTAAAAAGAAAAAGGGGAAGATATAAAAATGACAAAAGGTAGACTACTGAGTCTATTATGAAAAGAAAAAACATAGGATATGTATATGATAAGATAAAAAAGGGAGATGGAATCTACTTTTAAAAAGGAACTACTTGTTTTAAATAGGATAAGTAGTGAAATTTTTTTGTCTGAGTTTATCAAATGTTACTGGACTGGATATTGTTAATATATTTTTATCTGAATCTGTCAAATGTTAATGGACTAGACATTGTTAATGTAATTCTTGACTGTATATATTGTATATACTTTTTGAATAGTTCTCCTTGTGTTAGTTATAAGCTTTTTTTTTAAATTTTAGACAAAAAAAAGGGGAAATGAGGTGGTATTGTGTTCCCCAGAATATTGTGCACCCTAATAAATTGGCAGACAGCTTCCCAGTGTATTAAAATACATGCTCATATATCCTTTGTAACAGCAATTTGGTCACTATCTAGCAGTTAGATTTTAAAATATTCTCACATTAATTAGAATTCACATTCATTAGAAGTTATACATGCATGTATATCTATATAATATGTATGTCATTGTTGTAGCATTGTTTGTAATAGTAAAAAATGGAAAATAACTTAAGTTGCCATCAGTCAAGGTCTAGATTAGGCATAGAGTAAAACACAGGGGCAAATATTAAATTCTGGGATGGGGATTTGCCAAAATATATTCAAAGCAGAAGCCAAGTGCAGAAAAAAGGGCTACCATACCTATCATGCATGCAAAATTTACATAGAACAGTGTTCATCAATACTAAGAAGAGCGTAGTGATAGAATTAACAGAAAACTCATTATTCTGTTACATACGCTAATACAGCCAAGTGATAGATCATTGTATTCTCAATAGTATAGTATATGCATGTACATGTTGTATGTGTGTATGTATATAAAATTTTGTATAAACATTATGAAATGTCTAAAAGGGAAAAACTCATATCAAAATATTTAATTTTTGTTTTTAAAGATTTTTTAAAGTTGTTTAACTATGTGTATGTGTGTGTGAGTGTATGTACTCTCAGAGGCCAGAGACACTGAATCCCTCTGAAGCTGGAATTACAATGTAGTTGTTAAGCTGTCTCTCAGATGCCATCTTCTGTTTTTAATATAAGGGTGGGAACCCAGCAAATGATGGAGAGAAGCGTGGAAATAAAACTTTTGAAAGAATGCCTTTTGATAATTCGGAGCCACATGAATGTATAACTATTCAGAAATTCAAATAAATACGTATAACTTGAAAAAGAAAGAATAATGTGATGAATACTTGGAACGAGAACCCCAGGGTCCTACAGAAGACCACAACAGAGGACATAAGTCATCCTGTAGAGCCTGAGGAACATTCCTGAGAAGTTAACCTCAAACTTGTGACTGGAAGAATACATAGACAAAGGGCAAACAGGTGATACAAGGCTGCCCATATATATATCCACCATCACCCTCCCCTGCAGCCCAGAAAGAGCTCTCCACTCACAGAGCAGAAAGACATACAGCTGACTGAAATGCACAAAGCAGTAGGCAGGCAGAGAAAGGAGGCGGTGGTTGAAGGCCGTGGAAAACAAATGCCTAGCCTACTTTTAATGACTGGCTTCATACTAAGAGCCGGGCAAAGCCATTGAAAAAGTTGAGGCTGGAATGTGATGAGATCAAGGTTACAGTTTAAATTAGTCTTGAGCCAATGAGGAGTCGTGACTGGAGGAAGCAAGAGGGGATGTTGACAACTCAAATATCTGACAACTCACTTTGGAGAACTGCATGGCAGTTTCTTTTAAAGTTAACCATACATCTACCCTATGACCTAGCAATTTCATTCTTAGGTTTTTATTCATGTTAAATGAAAACATGTGTTCACAAAAATATTTGTACAAGATTCTATAATGGCAATATTTGCAGGATCATAATCTATACTAAAAAAAAAACCAGCCAATTTCTCCATCAAAAAAATTAGTAAGCAATAGTTGTGCATTTATGTCCTGGGATACTATCCACTACTCAGATGCAGAATAAATGATTCTTAAATCCAAAAAATTATACCAACATTAGGCACAGATCTCTATATACAGCATGATTTCATTGATATGAGTGAAGTCCCTACACAAAAAAATTGTCTATAGTCATAGAAGTCAGAGGGGAACATTGGCTAGAAAGAAAAGTTAAGGAATGTTCTAGGGTGATAGAAATGTTTTGTGTCTTGTATTTGGCAGTTATACAGAATGTGCAATTGTCAATACCATCACAGTGAATAACAGGGCTTAGACCTTTTATTGTCTGTCTGTCAATTAAAAAGAAGAAGAGATATTAAGGAAGGCAGGAAGTGATTTCAATAATTCAGGGAAACAAGAAGGCAGCCCAGCTGCCTATCATGGAGATAAAATAATGCATACAAGTTAGCAATTTATATATAGTTGATTACAAGTCACATGGCTTTATGTAAACTGTGACGCTCAATGCAGAAGCATGGACTTGGCTTGACCTAACCTATTTCAAACTCTAGTGGTGATGTTGACCTTCAACATTTCTTCTGAAACAGTCCCTCTTGTCTGTTGTGAAATCTTGGGGTGATTCGTCATGATCTTGTTGATTTGTCAGGGCTTGGCAGGAAATGGATGCAACTGCTGCTGAGATGCATCAGACTACTTGACCTTGGGGCAAAGGAGAGTCGGGCAGGAGCTATTTTTGTTAGAGGTGGAGGGCAGTTTTCTACTGAAAATTGGACTTTCCCACCCCCCACCCAAAAAAAGGGCCTTCAGTTGTTGGGCTTTGGTCTTGAGTTTATTTATTTATTTATTTAGAATAATTAGAGCCTGAAGGCTTCAGCAAAAAGGAAGCAGACTGTCAGTTCCCAAGGCAGGGACTATAATGATTAGTGACACAGGCCACCCAGGGTTCAGGGAGTTTGCTGGGAGTGGAGGGTAGATAGAAAATACATGTGGGCTGCTTGCAATCATGTGCCTCAGTGAGACAGGCTTGGAAAAAAGACTTAAGTGGAAATCAGTCAGAAGCTATCTGAATGGCTGGTCACCAACCAGGTCCCTGAGTTCAACACTTTTCAATGCATTTCCTCCCAATGTTAACAATTTCATATTTGTTTTAATTTCATATTTATTATTCCCCTCTAAACTACTTGAAATGGGCAAACAGAGCTAGAGTCTCCTTATTCCTGCTAACAGATACTAAATACCCTGACTGTATACTTGGACTTTTCATCCCTGAATGAAAGACATCCTTTCACAGGGCAGGGTCTTAGACTCACAATCCTTAAAGATCCTGTTAGCTGCAGTAGATGAGGGTTCTGCTTTTATTCTCTGATGTCGGTCACCTAATGTCTTATTTCCTACGGGTTGGTTTCTACTACGGCATCTCTTCATATGAGGTAGGATATCCAAAGTAAACATGACTTGTGACTCTTAGAGGAGCAACAGAAGGTGAAAGTGGCTTTCAACCAGGCACCTTTTCCAAAGCAGCAGCTCATGCATGTTGACCAAACTGCTTCCGTCATGTCATTATTGCTGTGGTTCATTGGACTGGGCCCTGAACGGTCCCCTCATTTCTAAGCTTAATCTCCCTATTGGGCAAAACTCTTCCCTTCTACTTAAGCTACCTAGAGTCTGTGTTCATTGCTGAGACTCAAGATGCTATACAGTCATCCAACATTTCTTTCCTGTCTCAGGCCTTCTAAGCACTGCCTTCAAACAGTGTCTTAGACACTCAGACCCAAGACAAGATTTGAATGACAATGGCAAGACCCCTGAGTGAGAGAAGCACAGCATGTGCTCAAGGTAAGGTAAGGGAGATGTCAGGAAGGGACTTAGTCCTGCCTCAGCTGTATGTATCAGGCTCAGCTGTTCCCCCATGGGAGAACTTACCCTGTGGGAGGAGGGGATGGGAGGGTAAGGTGGAGGAGGAGTGAGAGGAGGGATGAGAGAGGGATCTTTGGTTGGTATGTAAAAATGAATAAACAAAGAGAGAGAGAAGGGAGATGCTAAAGTTTGCACATTTTACAGCTGCTGTGTTGTATATGCAAGTAGGGGCCCTCAGACCCCAGGAAATACCCAACTCCCTCGTGATAACAGCACCAGGAGGGAGGTATGTCTAAAGGTGGAGTGAAAAAAGAAAAGAAAAGAAAAGAAAAGAAAAGAAAAGAAAAGAAA